>CM073777.1:91031434-91198816 GCA_037158775.1 Hetaerina titia
AATTAGCTAAATTTTTTGAAACCGTATCCTCGCCCTACTACCGCATTGGAAGCTGAATAAATGAGCGCAGGGAGAATAGTGCGAGGTTTTTATCGATCATAATTCCCGCGGCAAGCTTTCTCAGCCACTCCCGCCCGCTGCCCTCCCTCGGTCCAACCCTTTACACTCCCTTAACCACCTTCCATATACCTTCCCATTGCCTCCCCCATCCCGTGCACTCCTCCGCTGGTGCGAAAACACCTGCCAACATGCAGGCAGTTAAAGTGCACCCAAGCGTGAGCCGAGGCGCGGATAACGAAGGTGGCTAACCCGCGGTTTCGGACAAGACCATCCGCTTTCAAAATGACATACGGTGCGGCCACGTCACCCACCCCAGCTAGCGAATATGCGGGCGATTTTCACATGCCCCCCTCGTTCCCCTCTGAACAGACTCTGACCACCCTCCCTACGCCAACCTCCCTCTCTCTCACCCTATCCCTTGCTCATTCCTTCATCCCCTTCTCCTACTTCTCCTTTATCCCTCCTTCTCTTTCACCTCACAGAACCTTAATTCCATTCACACTTTCCAAAACGTATTTATTCATTCGCCCCTATCCTCTCTCCCGTCTCTCTTGACCAATTTGCCATTACTATTCTGAATTGTAAGCCCTTGATCGTCCTCAGGTCCATATTGATGCGGTGTTTACCAACGCGCCGGTAAGTGTCGCCTGTATTGAATTTTTTTGCCATGGCGTTTCTGGGTTTTAACAAAACTATGATGTTATCTCTGTGTGGAATTCGTGTTTGCGGTGGAACCCGATGGTATTGCAATTCGAAGGTGGATTTCAGTGCGAAAGCAGTTAATATGAACCGAATAGCAAAATATATATTGGTTTTTATTAGGAAAAAATACCAAATGTATTTAATTGATATAGTGCCGATAGTACTGTCTCTATCCGTTTTTGAGTTCAATGTTCTCATTTCTGTTCCTTATATAATGCTAATGTATAAATTTGATCTTTCTTCTGAACTAAAATTTAAATAATTAACCCAGAGTTTAAATGTTGAGTGCTAATTTATCTTAAAATTACCTCATTTATGATATTAAGATTAAATATATATTTAAAGAATGCATTAATGAGTTTAATGATTTTCGATGAAGCCAAACTCCGAATAAATACAGGAAACGGGTTTATGTTTGTCTCGTAATAGTAAGAGAGAACACGTATAGCTAGCTACCTTAAAGCTAGATATACGTACCTAGCCCTGAAATGGGTGTTGCTGAAGCGTCGTGCCTCTACCCAGCCGGCGTCGAACGGCGGACTCGGCTCCGAGTCGAGTGCCGCTTGACGCGGCGACGAGTAGGAGGGTCGCGGCGGCGTGCGAAGAAGGGTCTGGGAAGATCTGGAGCCGCCATCGCGACGCGGCGGCGCAGATCTTGGTGGTAGTAGCAAATTCATTTTTGAACGATTTAAAGGATTTGTTAAGGATTGTGAAGGTTTTTTAGTGAAAAAATAGAAGGGGACATTAACATTTTGTTTAAGTTAATGGGTGCGATTTATACCCATTGCAGTTTTAATTTCTAGGTAATGAGTTTATTACGTTTTGAATATTGTGTGTCTAAGCTATAAAGAATTACATTGTATAACAAAGTGGTCAAGGATTTTCAAATTACTTAAAGCTACTGTCATATTGAAACTGAATTCCTTAAATGACTTCTTTTATCATTAATTTCAAGGATATAGTGTGTAGGTTGGGTCGATGTAAACACACCACGTAATAAAATAATATTTTCCAATAATGGCCCTTCTTGGCCATAATGATGATCTTATCTTCCCCTTCAGTTATTTTAAAACTCTTCTTGTAAACCTAAAACACAAAATCGATGATTTCTTGCAGTCATATAATACTGAGTTCATTTCCTGGATGACTGCTTTTCATTTATGGTAGACCAAATTACCATGCTTTTATAGTTGTAGATTAAATTTAGAATAGACTCAGGTTTATGCCTCTTTTTCATCTCACGTTGTTGGAAGTCAATGATTATAGCATTGAATTTAATTTTCCTCCGTAAAGATATCCACCCATAAAAAAGGTCGAAACTCATGCTGTAATAGAGTTTAATTTTGAAAAGTCCCTCGTCTTGCGGATGCAATGAATAGGTTCCATTAAAAGTTGGCGTAGCAATGAGGTTTTTTGGAATCAGATTTAAGGGCATAGTGTTTGAATTTGTTTATGTAAAATGCCCTCCAAGCTCTAAGACTGGCAATTACAATTCTAACGTTTAACTTCAATCGCTTCGGGATCCCCTCCAAAGGATCATGCTCGGCGTAACATCAAGAAAACATTTTGCGCCATTTTACATAAGTTATGTATTTATTTTTTACTTGTTACACAAAATGCACGAATGGGTATTTTAGGTGAATTTTTGAGATAATATTTTCGCAGATTTTTGTGTTGACAGTTATCCCTGAGAATATCCTTAAAAATGAATTTTAAAGGTATGTATAAGCTCTTCATATATTTGACAATTCCCGGACAAAAATGCCTTTTATCCCATTTCAGTAAATTGCTATATTAGTGAAATTATAGCCATGAGTGACGGTTATAATTAAAGTGGATATATACGGAATAAAGCTATTAGCATGATGTATAATGCCAAGCGATACTAAGAGAATTAACGTTGAAAGGAATTTATGCATGAAAAAGATTAGGAGATGATACCACGAATGGACTCTGCATAGCCTACCTCTTAAAATTTTAATTGTTTCAATATGCAAATATTAATTTTCATTTGAGGAAATATTTTTTACCAGGCATTCAGGGAGATAGGGACTCAAAATTGATTTTTAAAATTGTCTTTCTTAATTACGACCCGTGAATAGGAGTTTTAATGTCACTTTTTCCATCAATTCAAGATTTATATTAATAACGAAGAAGTGATGTATTTTAGAGGGGTTGGCTAAGAAGATTCAGGAGAAAATATTTAGTGACTATTATTGTGACAAATAGAACTAATAATTTTATGTTCATTGAATGTGACGGAACACTTTCATGTCGTCTGCATACTCATCTATACATGAAACTGAAACCTAAGTCCTTCATAGGCATATAAATGTGTTACAAAATAGAAATTAATGCATCCAAAATTTTGGTACAAACAAATACGAAACATGTTTTTTAAGTAAGTACCGTTTTGCGATTCTGCCGTCGCAGCGCTACGGTCGGCATTCCGCGCATGCGCGCTGATTACCTACATCTCTTGTCTACGCACTGATGTCATTACAGTCTGATTCTTCATTGTATACGTTGTTTACTGAGTGTTTAAGATGCCTCCGACAATCGTGAGTTCCGCTGATTGTGAAGTACGGGCTGTTATACGATTTCTTAGTGCTAAAGGCGTAAAACCGATCGATATTCATCGTGAGATCGTTGAAGTTTACGGACAAAACATTATGAGTGATGGAATGGTAAGGAAATGGGTGAGAGCATTTAAATATGGCCGCACAAATGTGCATGATGAAGAACGGAGTGGGCGTCCTTCGGTCGTTAATGAAGATTTGGTGCAGAAAGTGGACGAAAAGGTGACTGAAAACAGACGCTTTACAATTTCATCATTGTCCGACTGCTTTCCTCAATATTCTTGTAGTGTTTTGTATCGCATTGTGACCGAGAACTTGAAATACCGGAAATTGCGTTCACGTTGGGTTCCAAAAATGTTGATGGATTTGCACAAAACCCAACGTTTAGGCAGTGCATTGACTTTTCTTGAGCGGTACCACAATGAAGGTGAAGATTTTTTAGACCAAATTGTTACCAACAGCGACTACCATTTGTTCCTGCACTTGAAAAAACACCTGGGCGGTTGGTGTCTTCAAGACGATAACGAAGTCAAAACATTTGCGATGCAGTGGTTTGCGGTGCAAAAGTCAGGCGGCAGAATTTTATCAGGAGGGTATTCAATAACTGGTACCACGTTACAAGTGCCTCAATATTCACCGAAATTATGTAAATAAGTATATTAAGGTACAGGCTTTCATGTAAAAATAAAACTATTGCGATATCTTTGCACGTCTTTTTTTAAGTCCAAAACGGTACTTACTTAAAAAACATGTTTCGTAATTAACTTGACCTAAATTATCTTGGGTGTGTTTCCTTGTAGTTTAAAAAAATTACTAAAAGCCGCAGTAATTATTCCGAAGGTTAATTTGATAGTTGAGGGTAGTACTTACTAAACCGAACGGTGCTTGAAATTCTCGCCTCAGAAAAGGGGGCGCCAGTTCCTTTCCCTGTGTTTTCAGGATAATCTGGTAGCCAAGAAAACGGCTGGATGAAGCTGAGTGTTCCCAGAGGCGTCCCCAGTAATCGAATCCGTGTCCTCCGAACATTAGTTCAAAACTCTACCTGGACTACGACGTCAAAATTTACTAGTGTTCAAATTATTTCCATGTGAAATAGAATCGCCACTCGTGAAAATGTTGGATAGGCCTTTTCATTGAAAATGATGTGTCAGATATACCTGGCATAAAGTAGGTTATAATGAGATGCCATTTTTAATTTTCAGTTTTCGCTTTTCATTTGTGCACATTATTTTTGTAAACGCTGAACGAAATCTTCAGACTATCATTTTTGATAAACTAAATAATGTTCTTTTTTTCAATGTCTCTGTAAATGTTTCATATAAAATTAAAGGTTTGGTGTTGCATCACGTACAATATGGTGTACGTAATGAAAGTAATGCCTTTAAAAGGAAGAGACTTCTTTGAAATATTGGGACATGTCTCTTGTAATTTTATGAAATAGATTTAATTTAGCGAATTGTTTTAACCAATAAATTATATGGCAACATGTTAATGAAGACGTTTACATTTTGTCAACATACCAAAGATTTTGTATGACAGTTTGACAAGATGTCACGCATCGTTCATTTTCGTCGTTAGCTACTAAATCGACAAAATTTGACCTCTTCCCGAAGATAAAAATCGTAGAAAACGGACTGAATGTGTATTTTTATTTTACTTCCGATGTTTGATGAGAGTAAATATTGAAATTGAATGGATTGAGCACCAAACAAGGCATGAATTGCGCACTAAAGGGAAGAATTAAAACATACCGACGCATCTCCCATGGTAGAGGAAGCCTCCGTAGTCCACCGTGAGATAGCGCCACGTTGCAAACTCTTGCATGTGGGTGGCGTTAGGTGTGTGGGTGCGTGGAAGGGAAGTGTACGGACGTCCCTTAAGGAGAGGAAGAAGGGTCTGGAGCCCAGTAGGGGGGGGCGGGAGACAAACGACTACCGTATAAATGCCTTACCTCCCTCCCATTCTCCCCCTCTGCAGGATTTAGCCACCTCCTACCCCCTTAGATTCCACCCACCTCACACACGCATGCCCACCCCTTCAAACCCCCTTCGCCCCTGGCTGCTTCGCCCTTGGGAAATTTCTCGCCCCCTTTCCTCACTTCGCCCATCTAACCTGTCCCTTCACTGGCCTCCCCATATCCCACCCGCCGACTGACTCTACCTCGGAATTTCCTTATCCATTCCCTCCTCTTCTAAGTCGTCTTCCTAGAGATGAATACGTTCCCTCACCCTCCCCAGTCCTCTATCTCTCCTTCTTTCCCTCGCTCTAAACCCCTCACGAACCCTTATTTCACCATCATGTCCCCCCTGAAACAACCCTGTTTTGTCCCGACCTCTGTTTATTCTCCTCTTTCTCTTTGCAAGCATTTATTTCACTTGCTATTTTTTTCGCCATTCCACGAACCCTTTTCTACGCGCCAGCCCTTTCCTTTTGCTCCCGCCTCTCCCTAGCCGAATCCCTCTCTCCCTGCTCATTTTGCCGTTTCTCGCCTTGCGACCGTTTTTGGGTCGGTGCCTGCAGCGAAGTGCTCTCGCAGCGATGATCTCGACCCACAGCTCAGTAAAGACGATCACGGTCTAAGATATTTTGCGCAAATAGACCTTTTGACGGATGTTTGTTCGATATTTTTATTCTCCAAGGACAGAAAAGGTTTAATATGGCCTGCAGTGACAGTAGAGGTGACTTTTTCAGGATTGCTATTAAATTCAATTTATTTTATTACCCATCCCAGTGTCCTCTACGAATTCTGTAGCGCATGGCGTCTTACTTGAAAGGTGCAACATATTTTAGTGTTCCATATCTCTCCATAAATGAAGCAAACGTGCTTTAGTATTGACGTGAAAGCAAATATAATATAATAACTTTTATTCGCACTGATTTTTGCACTCTTTCCCACTGCCACGCATCTTACTCCCTGTGCTAATAAATTTCAATATATTTGCCAATAAAATAGTTATGCACACAGATATGGAATTAAGCGACTACCATGCTGCTTGTTTTGGTTATAAAACATGTACTAACACATTTGTAGTAGCATACTATCAATAAACTATTATGTACATGAACCATTGGAAAGTATTTTTTGAAGTATTAAATAAAATGACAAAGTCACTTCGGAAAATATTTATGTTATCGATGAAATTTAATTTTCTTTGCTATTAAAAGAATCATTTTTGATCCAGAAACATTCCCTCTTTTACTTAAGTCTAAGGTCAAGATGCTAGCAGACTAACGTTTAAATACGCGAAAGCATTAAACTATATTAAAGTTTTTTACCTACAAGTTTGAAATTTGATAACGAAAGAAATTATCTATGCATGTTATGCCATCGTAAATGGATAGAGATGAGGTCCGCCTAGATATTGCGCTCATTAGATATTTTTGTTGTACCATTTTATGACGTGCGCTAGAATATCTGCGAAATTCCGTTTATTTATAGTCACAATAGCCACTAACAAGGAAAAAGGTTGGTGGAATGAGTTCCTGCTCCTCAATTTTCTCAGCTTTTTTTTATTTGTATGTGCAAGCGAACGAGTTTCCTCAAAAATATTGGGAAATTTGTTCATTGCCATCGCAAATTTTGCCTTGAAGAGCTACTGTAAATTTGAATATATAGTATGTTATAAATCTAACGGATTATTGTCACGAAAAATGTCAGTTTTTCGAAGCATGGCTGGGGTGTAATAATTCTCCATAAATTATGCCATAAATATCAAGTTGTTTAACCGAAGCATAATCCAAAAGGTTTTACAAACGTCTACGTAGAATTTCAATTACTTACTTTCATTCATGTTCAAAATTAGTTACATGCGCACCATGTACCATCAGTTTCAGATGGAATGGTTTGTTTTAACGGACTGTTTTCTTTCGCTTAATCCACCTGTATCCCCGAAAAACGACGCTGCCGCATGTACGCGTAGTGGGGTACGAGAGGCGCCAACCATAATCGCACAACCCTTAGTTCATTGTACAAATATATTTTAAGATGCCTTTTTCTTACTTCGAAAATATATTAAATGTTTAAATGTGGTTATCCAACTAGATATTTTAATTTTCCTGTATTATTCATTAAAAACAAGTCTGAACTTTAACTATAAGGAAATTCTGATCCATTGAACGTGAGTGATACTTATTTAAAATTACTAACTTGGTCGCTATAAGGAAGTATCATGGATGGATGAAGGCTTTTTGCATTATTTAGCATCATATATGACCACTTTGTATGTTCCTTAATGGGTTACTGCATTACTATGGTAAACAGATCGCACTATGGCATTTTTTCCATATTTTGAAAAATCATTCTGAATAAAATAATGTTTCCTCGACTTCAGTTCATAAGTTCAGATCGAAGATAATTTATAATAAGCATTTTTAAGGAAGAAGTGAGAAAGTTAGTATTTAAAGATGTACCCTTCTAAATAGTGTTACTTTGGACGAATGACTAAAGTAGCCGTTTCTATACCAAACGAGGTTGTTCCTCCCTATGGCTAGCCCTATGTCTGGAGTACGTCCCGACGTCATTTGGTCTAGAGTTGACCATGTAGCTTTCGGGTTCGTTTTACTATATACGATATACTACGTTTTACTATATACTCGTACCTTCTGCCACATTACCATTCGTCGAGTCCATTTCACAGACCTCTTGACTTTTCACCATTCATTGTGGTTGTGCCCCAATTTCGATTTAGTACAAAGGAAAGGTAAGGCCTCTGCATCCTTTACAGATTTTCTATTATTTTATCTGGTTTCTCTGTGTTCATTTGCCTCCTTTCGTCGAATCTTTCCTTTGGTTCCGGGGAACGTAAGTTTAGGCGCTGTTTATTCTCCTTATCATCCAACCACCTCGCTCTCTTCCTTTCTCGCACTCCACTCCCGGCGAAATAGCTCCCATCTCCCGCTGAGGAAGAATTTGCAGTCCGAGCGTGTGCCCGGCCATGTTCTGTCACAGGTGCCTAGCTTTTGGAAGTCGGGTGGGAGATGTTACACTTCCCAGAAATGTATTTACACTCTAAGTTTTTGCCACGTTTACGACAGGGACTTTGCGGGAATGCGTCGCTTACAATGCTGAGGCTCTTGCATTTATGTAACCCGCGACAAGCGTGCTTTTACCCGGAGATATGATTTCAGCCATTTCTTATCCCCTTTGCCAGCCCATCCCCGTCGGAGGTGGAAACGTGCTCCGTGTCATCTCAATATGTGGTTTTTATACGTGGTGTCTCATGACTTAATATAATACAAATGCACTTCCCGGGAACAGTGGACTTGTGGTAGGTAACTTTGATCCACGAATTTATCGTAGAATAAAATCTGGCGCAGTAGGTATAGTGTTCATTAGTATTCAAATCAAATTTTTACTAATTATACAGGTATGTTAGTTCAATGCGAATAAAACAGCTTCTTACATATTTCTAATACCTAAATTTGAATTTCAACTAAAGATGATTCAAATAACTCAGAACATTTTTTCGCTATTGTACTTTATATTTTGAAATTTCATTCTTTTATTTTAGTTTTAGAGCTGTCCCTAGTTTGGTACCTACGAAAAATTTTTTATGTCATTATGAATCCCAAGCAACTGGAAAATAAAACGGTAACAGTATGCAAATGGTGCAACATAATAACGAAATGTTGTGGTCATAACATGCAAAGAAGTCACAGTTTTAGCGAGTTAAATTAAACGTAATGAGGTTCATCGTATGCAAAAGAGTGCGGAACATTCCTCCAAAAGCTTCTTTATTATCTATCGAGTTTATAAATGGAATTCAGCAGGAATTCTTCCTTCCTTTTATTCTAAACCCTTTTTATCGCTTTTATCTATTTATCCCTTTATTACGGGTTAGGTGGTAGAAGAGACTATTATTAGGTAATCTACCGGTTAAGGTAGGTTTTTGGATGGACACAACTATCAAATAAACATTTTCTGACTCCCCACCTAGTAAACTAATCTATATCAGGTCCCTCTTCATCTCGGTGTACTTCTTTCCTCCCTTCATCCCGTCCAACATCCCTATCCTGTTCCTACCCTTACCACGCTTGCCCAACATTCTCCCCTCTATTACCTTCTTCAGCATTCTACTACCGCTCAATACGCCTTTCTAGAAGAGACTACATAATCTCAATCTCGCCCAATCTTAAAGACGACTATCTATCTATCAAACCAATATTTGTTCAATACTTTAGAAAATATTGAAATTTAGGTCTATTTTCTTTCCGAATGAAATAACTCTCAAATTTGTTGCTTTATCCCGTAGATAAAGTTAATTGCGTGCTTTTTTGGTCTGTTTTTGTGTAATAAAATTAAAAATTATGTAGTTAAAATGGATACGTATGTCCCTCTCAATTTTCTAATACACTAATGGTTTTATTTTCCACCAATTTTGCTATTGTAAAGAGTAATAAGAACAGAATGCAAGAATTTCGTTTGAATCAGGAAGATGAATTGTTAATTATAGGAATAAAACAAGCCATATCTTAACATCTAATCCTAAATAAAATCAATTAGTTTCGTCGGCTGGGGGAAGGGTAATTGAAAATTTCCATTTATTTAAAAATGTTCACAATGTTTAAAAAGGTGACACCCTATGGTATTTTATTATGTGAGTATAACTTACAGAAGGTTCTTTGTTCTAGTGTCTACCTCGAATCAAGGGATAAAATGAAACATTTGATTATTTTTAGATTGCCAGAGCCAACCCGTGAAAATGAAAGCTCTTCTGACTTTAGGTGGAAGCGTAAATTTTTCTTGCATTTTGTAAGGTATATTTTTAATGGTCTCTGACCTCCCGAACCGAAAAGATCACCCTACTCGATGTAACACTGTATCGAACCAAAACTCCCTTTGAATGCGGCATCCCCACGCAACGTAAAACTTGATTATATACTCTTGGCACCGCACTATAACTCATCTAATAGCATTTCCAGTCAACGATTCGCCCAACCCTCCCCCAAACACGATACCCTTCTCTCTGCCACTCCCCTCTTTCCCCTCTCTACGGGTTCACTCGTTTCGTACCACATTCTCATCCTTAAAATCTCTCACTTTCACTCCGTTTGGTTTTTCCGTTTGAGACCTCTTCCCTGGAACATTTTATGACCCTAATATTCAAAGTCACCCTCCTTACTCTGCAATACGTTTTATTTTACTTCCGCTTCTCTCTTATGTGAAAATTTCTTTAATGAATCCCAATAATTCTTAGTATTATATGCATTGAAAATTTACGTGACATCAATAATAACCAGGAATGGGTGAAACCCATGAATTTTATGACTTAAGAGATTTTCTTCCGGGAGATATTATTTCTCTCCATAATGTGTTAAATTAGTTAGCAATACACAGTTCCAGAAGTAGTTTTAAGCTAAATTAAATCACTCAATCTATCCAAGATTAGTCAAATTTGGGTAGGGAATATATGGTACATATTTGGAAGTTGAAGGGTTGTATGTAGTGAGCGATATTTGTTCTCCTTGTTTCACTGAATTATGTTATACGCTTCCCTAATGTAGTGGCGGTCATTAAGGAAGAAGATTTTCGGCTGGAATCACCTGCGTCATTAGGAGAAAGGGTGAAATGGAATTCAGAATCACCGTCGGGCTATAAATCCCGACTGGAGTGGTCCAATTGTGACAGTCTACGGACGAGGTACGGCTCTGGAGTACACTTTACGTGGCGCTCAATAAGGAGTCAGGCTACCAGACAAGTCATTCACTAAACAAATTTTAACTCCGAGGCGCAGTCGTTCACTGCCAATACAGTTAGCAACGCACCAATTCAACCGTTAAGTTTTCATATGTACGATACATATTCATTTCCCATATAAAATAGGTAGTTAACCAGTTATGTTTTTATGAAATGAAAATTGATCTGATTGTAAAGCAAACCCGAAGAAATGGGAAACTCGTGAAAAATTATTTCGGATTGAAAATTTATCATTTTCTCTCTCACAGCAGCATTGTTTTCTTCTCTATTTATACCGAACATTTCAAGTACTACAAACTCGTTTTTCCCCTCCACATCCATTTTAAAATAAAAATGAACAATTAAAAATGACGGTGAAGTGACAAGCCTCTGTACTCCAAAAAAAAACACAGATGACGGTTAACTAACTGACGTTATTATTGTAGTTTATTAGGCCGACTATTTTGATGGTTTATTTAATATATCTCTCGTTCAATTCGTGCTTGCATAAAGCATGCTCCCGCCGTCATATCGAATATTTAAGGAATGCTCTGGAATGATAAACCAGCATGGCAACCTCTATGAAAATTAAATATTGTTTTCAAGCACCTAATGCGTTAAAAAACTGGTTAGATCTCTCATTTATTGTGTTATTTATTATATAATAGAGAATTAATGAATCTAACTTGTCTACGCAGAAAATATAGCGTGCATAAAATTATTTAGATTCGCATAGGTCAAAGAAGACAAATGAGTTTTTGGTCATATACTATAGTGTATGATAGAAATTACGTCTAACTTAAAACTGTCACAAAAATTTATTAATATAACGGTTAAAGATAAGTGATAATTTCGTTTATAAAAGTAAAATAAAACATAAATTTAAAAAAATCAGTTAAGGAAAAGTAATTACAAAATGTATTTTGACAAGCACAGCAAGAGATGCAGGAGAAAATGGCCAGGTCGCGATATGCCTTATACTGTGTTTGAATCTTGGTGTTAGACTTGTTTTAAGCGAATACGTATTGGGGGAATTTATATCTTGGATGTCACAGAGAAACTTTGAATTCTGGGCTATTCATTGGGAAAGCATAGGGCGATAACAATCGTTTCTCAAGTACACTCATCTGAGTGTACTCCCTTCAAATCCTATTGCTCCATTGTTGGAGTGTACCTTTATCGGTAGATCAGTAACTGAAATACGGAGATGTCAATGGAAATACTTGACGAATAGTTACCTTAACCATAGAGCATTCTCAATATTGCGTTTTCCCTTCTGAACCGCCACGGCGAGCCGAGTGTATGGCGTTCCCGTTGCTATTGCTCCCAACATTTCCTTCGTCACCTCTCCCACGTCCCTGGCCTCTGCCGTAAAGCATGCTCCCGGCGTCAAAACATCGAATCGAAATGCAGACCCGCTCCGAGTAGGGAACATTCGTCTTGGCTAACCTTCCCATCCATCCCGTTCCGTAGGAAATAACGCAGCTCGCTCTCTCCCAGGGCCGTCCCACTCTCCTCCCCCCAACCAGGAACCTCTCTCTCTCTCGCTCGCCCTTGGTCATTCTTTACCACTTCCCCCATATATGTCCTTCTTGAGTATTCCCTCTGCATGCATTTCCCTTAAATTCCTCACCTTCCAACCTTCTCCAAAGCACTCGCTCCCATCTCCACCCCATGCCTTAATCCTTCGCCCTCCTCTCCCACTTCGCATTCCTTTCCACGACCCGGAGAATATCCGTGAACACGCTCGCCTGAGGATGGTGTGAAAAGGGGGGAACGAAACCATCTTTTTCATCGGTTTTTATTTATGTTAACGCACCTCCAGCAAAACTAGTTTGCCTTGCAAAGCTGGAAAATATCGTTAGTGTAATTCTCGGGAGACAGGGTGGATTTACAAAATCTATTATTGGACGCAGCTATTAATTTATCTACCCACAGTTCACAGATTTCAACTAAAAAGTTTACAGTTCAGAGTTTGACGACATGGCTTAAGTTTGACATGGTTGGCTTAAGTTGTCTCTCCACAACTCGTACCATTACACTTGATGAAATGATCTGATCAAATGAAACGTATTCAATGCATATCAGAGTTTTTAGTGTCTTCATCATATCCGCCATTGGGAGTATCAATAATAATGCGTTTTATAATTAAGGAACAACTCAGCCCGAGTGTTTGAAAACAGGAAGAATTCGTTTAGGCTAAACTTACCAACAGTTCACCAGAGTGAAGTTGTTGATAAAAGACTATTGTTATTCTTAAGGCTGACCGTATTTTCTTAATAATATATGGATTAATTGAGAATAGGCAATATCTCTTAAAATTAGTTTTTTAATTACTTTTGTATTATTTTAAGCTAAAATTATGTTATAGAATATATATTGACCTATGTGTACGATAAAGCAGACTCGATGCAAATTAACTAACACATGTTTTTTTCTGCTTTCAGGTACGTGAACAAATTATGAAGTCATCTGTTGAGTTATCTAAGTGAGTAAATGTATACATGTCAAATGCTTAAAGGTGTGTTTTTACTTTACTCAAATACAGCCTCAAGAGTATAATTCGTTAATTTATTTAAAAACAACATTTTTAAATTGTTCAAAATTCTGTTTTTTATATTTATAAGGAGGAAAATGATAAGTATGCAAGGGTATTTTCAATATTTTGTGCACAAAACAGTCGTACGTAGCAGCGACTATATTTTCAGACAGTTATGCACTTTTGGATTTGTTTCCCAGCTAATTCCATCATTATCATTTGAGCTATTTTTTCTTCTGATAGCAGCCATGATACACGTATGACTAGTGTTCCATTATTAAACGACAGTGATTTCCTATTCTTTCCTAACTTAATTGACATA
This sequence comes from Hetaerina titia, assembly GCA_037158775.1. NCBI lineage: Eukaryota > Metazoa > Arthropoda > Insecta > Odonata > Calopterygidae > Hetaerina > Hetaerina titia. The sequence continues at coordinate 91,045,312 of CM073777.1, forward strand.
CAACTTTTTATTCCTGTTCTGTTATGGTGTTACCAAAAGCGTTATTAAGCAAAAATTGTCTTTTGTATGGGACCTGAGAACAATTTATATTAAGTTGAGATCTTCCAAAAATATCAAATGGATATACGTAGTATTTACCAGAAATGACATTTTAATTTACTATTAATGAAAAAAATGATCATTGAATGTTACGTGTTGAAGTGGATTAGAGGTGTATTCACTACTAATACGTCAGCATATCAATTCATCCACACCACTGTGTATGTATTTGGGGGAAATAGTAACTGTTTGTGGTAAAATGGAAACTCGTGCACGCTGGAAGTGTCAGGGGTACGCGTTGACACCAGTTCACTAAGGACTAGTAGACATTCTCAGTCACGAGCACATACGCCCCAATGCACACGGAAGCAAGAGTTTGACGATCACCACTTATACAACCTTGATTAAAAGGTTCCCGGAATTTATTCAGAAAATTAAAAATACAAGTTTATTCATCTAAATCTATATTGTCCCCTTTAAAGTAATCCCCATCGACTGCAACACACTTATGCCAGCGCTTGATCCAATCCTCGAAACATTTTTTACATTCGGTTTTCGGTATGTCCATCAGTGCTTCCTGCGATTTTTCCATTACTTCCTCTCGGCTGCTAAAACGCGTTCCCTGTAATGGTTTTTTAACTCGATTGAACAGAAAGAAGTCACAGGGAGCCAAATCAGGTGAATTCGGTGGCTGTTGGATGGTATTTGTTGCATTTTTCGTCAAAAAATTACGAATAATGATAGCACTGTGCGACGGTCTCGACGCACTGTGCGACGATTTCTGGTCTCTTTCGGCGAATTGCTTCAAGCAAACGTCTCATAACGCCCAAATAATACTCTTTGTTCACTGTCTTGCCTTCTGACAAAAATTCATGATGGACTACACCGTTGTAATCCATGAAAACCGTCAGCATTGCCTTCTTTTTTGACTGAAAACGACGTGGTTTTTTTGGTCTCGGCTCATTTGGTGAACGCCATTCACTTGCCTGATGCCTGGATTGCGTGTTGTACTCATAAACCCACGTCTCGTCTCCAGTAATGATCCTTTTGATGAATGTGGGATCGGATTCAGCCTCGCAAATCATGTCTTTTGCGACGTCAACACGGTCTCTTTTTTGCATGAAATTGAGGTCTTTTGGCACCAACTTTGCTGCTACACGACGGAAACCCAAATCATTAACCACAATGTCTTGGGCGGATCCATAGGCGTTCAATGTTCAAGTCCTCCGCTATTTCTCTGATGGTTAATTTGCGGTTATTGACCAACATTTCTTTTACTTTATCAATTTTTTCAGCGACTTTCGATGTCGATGGTCTGCCACTGCGTTCATCATCTTCGATTGACTCACGACCACTTCTGAACCGCTCGTGCCACTGGTAAACGACCGTTTTTTTAGAGAATCGTTTCCGAAACACTTTTCCAACATTTCCAATGTCCGTGCGCCACAAAAACCGTTTTTTACGCAAAATTTAATACAAGTTTGTTGTTGCAAATTTAAATCCATTTCTGCAATTGTAAAAAATCGCCAACACACACAGAGATAGATGTACTCTTGGCTACGTAACTTTTGCAAATGTCAAGTTATGACACTAAGATTTAAAGGGAATATCAACAACAGATGTACCAATTTAACAAAAAAACAGAACTCAAATCGGAACGATGGGAGCGCCACACGGTGGTTATTCCGGGAACTTTTTGATCAAGGTAGTATATCACATGTTTTAACAACCAAGTAGGGATCATCATTTCAAATAATACTCGTCAAAAAGCTTATTTGCCCTATCCGGTAAGGGGCTTTAAAGTAAACAAATAAATTTTCTAGGATACCTAAAATGCGGAGGAAACGTGTGGAATAGGGAAGTAAGAGAGTAATTGAAGTCAAAAAGCCCAAATTGAATTTATCAGATTAGTTTTTCTCACATTTTTAATTGTTATTATCGTGTTTTTTTGATCAGAATGCTGCAAGCCACATCTACGCCATACAGCCGCGTATAGTAGTTTTTTTCATCAGAAGTGAAATGTCTATTTTCAATGCCTATATCATGCATGTGTTAGCCTGTACTTTATTTTTTAGACTAGCAATTTTCTGGATAACCCTCATGGTCACATAACTTGCTCCATACGCCTCGGAAGTTTTTTCCTTCATATTATGCACGAAGGGCGTAATTAATATTATATTCCTCTTTATTCTAATTGATTTCTTTCCTCTCTATATTAATTTTTTTAAATATTATGGTTAGTTTAGATTCGTGTGGATTAAAGCCGTTACATTATCTGTTTTTTTAACACCGCGGCTGAGGCATTTTTTTTAAATGAGCAAGTTAAGCAAAATAAGCAAACAGAAGGACGAACATACCTGTACGTTGACATTTTTTTTCGTCATGCGGCGAAATGATTGACTGGTATTTATCTAATGACTGTTTTATTAATTCTTTCAGTACTCGTTCCTAAAATATTACGTCTGCTGCCTACGCCCATAGCACGTGACTGCTCTAATTCAAAGTTGTGGCTTTAAAGTGCGTTGAGTACGTTAGGAAAGTTTACTTTTGGCCTGGAGTTTTTAGTGTGCTTGATGCGGTGATGGGTAGTCTCCCAGTAACTTTTTAAGTCCAAACGATGTTTTTACGTTATAAAGATTTGTCTACAACTAGCAATGGTTATATTTTCTTCTTGCCCTGTGAATTTTATACTTTTTTAATCGGTTGATAAATTCAGCAAAAACCCTATAACGTTTTATTCACTCGCATTAATAATGTTGTATTCCTTCCAAATAATCTAAACCAGACGCGTTGGAAAGATTTAAAATCATTCTCCTACATCTTTCATAAACAACATGACGATGTTTGAGCATATCATTCGCAAGGATTTCATAGGTGTATTCAGTCTTTGTTTGTAAGTTACATCGTTTTTAAGCAGGACGTAGTCGTTAAATATTTTATGCAAATACTGAATATATTTTATAGAAGGGGGAACGTTAGGCAAACGAAGAAAGAGCAGGAACAGGATAGGGATGTTGGATGAGATAAAGAGGAAAGAAGTACATAGGGATGAAGAGGGACCTGGCGTAGAGTAGGTTGCTAGATTGGGTTTTGTTTTGAGTTACAAAATATTTATTTGATAGTTGTGTCCATCCAAAAACCTACCTTAACCGGTAGATTACCTAATATTAATATATTTATGGAAATAAATATAATTTACTCGTTGTAAGGCTCATTTGAGGCATTTGAAATTTAAAATTCAAGTGTATTCGTACACTTGTTAAGTACTTGGTTTTTTACAACTATAACCCGTTCGTATTTGTTGAAAAAAGACACCTTGAAATGAATGATGTGGATAAAATATTTTAATCAACGGTCACCAGAGGATCCTTTTGAAGTTAAGAATTGGTTTATTTCACTACTTTTTTATTTGCTCGTAGACCCACACATTACCTTAACTACGATGGATGTCCTTGTTTATATCGATACTCTCACTAACCTCCAGCACCAATTCACGACCTTTTCCATCATATTTTCCCCAAAACCCTCGAGAATCATTTTCTTCCACTCAAATCCCTCGCCTCTGCCTACATTGCAAATTATTTACATGAACTGCGAGTTTCACAAGCGCTCCTTCACATTGACGGTCAACACTTGGAAGTTGAAACACGTGTGTTCCACCTGGGGACAGTGAAACCTTTGCTCTAGTGTGTGTTTGGTTTTGTGATCCCAGTGTGTGTGTGTGTGTGCTGGTGACTGGAAACATCTGCGTGTCAACGTTCCGGTTGCAGCGCGGGTACGGTTTGTCTGCGAAGTTCGATTTAACTGTGAAGTGCTCTGCAGTATAAGAATAAAGCGTTGTGTTCGACCTATTTAAATCTCGAGCGCTAATCAAATTAGGCATATATCTATGTGTTTCCACTCCAGACTAATCACCAAAATGAAATATCACTTAAGTAAGAGTTAATAAGGAAGGTATTATGTAAATATAACGGTGGAAGTAAACCACGCAAAACTCAAAGAGCACAGAGTTAACAGCGTCGAGAATAATTTTTTTGAATGCGTATATTTTTCTGATATTTTGTGTTTTGTAAATGAAATACTCTTCGGGCCTAGTATTTTGCGTTTTCATCAAAAATACGTTTTATCATCATATTTTTTTAAATAGCGAAAATACATTTCAAAAGATTGAGAAATAACATGCATTGGAAAGTTGTAAGGTAAAAAGTGCTATTAAATCCGTGCGAGGTGTTTTGAAATTGAACGTTGCTAGTACGTTTTGAAATTGAACATTCTAACGAGAATAATGACTACAAATTCGACAGTATATTCTCGCCCTAAGAACCGTGTTTGGTAGTGAATATTATCCTTCATCGTTATTATCCCGTCTTCTAGGGATTATAGCTATGCTAAAAATGAGCATCGAAGCTCATTTCAAAGTTTTTTTTCTGTTTAATTCAGGTCAAATTTATAATGTGATATTGGATGCTATTTTTAGTTATTAATCCAGGTATATTCCAATATTCGGCGCGCATAATAATATACGATAACGGAAGAAGGGAGTTGTTGGACTCATCAGGAATTTAATTTGAGTAGCATCACGAGGGGGCGAGAGGGACTACATAATACGAAAAGTTTCGTTGAATCGAAAACGACTCAAAATGTTCGAGGGTAATAAAATGCAGCACTGTCGCCTGATTTGTGTCCCTCATGATTTGGTGGAGGTATTTGAGGAGGCATGAATGATGTCGCGTTCTTTTTACTGCGGAATTATTCGCGTAACTCTCTCTTGATGAGGAATTGGTATCCATATGAATGAATATTCAAACTAGGAGTGCTATGTAACGCTATAATGAGTCGCCAATTTATTTTGTGAAGAGCTAAATTTGACCAATTATGCCAATTCACCCACCAAAAACAAAAATTAGTTCCGCAAGTTGAATAACATTTGGTATTAGATATCAATAATTATGTATTAACTAAATTTCCAAATCATAAGCTGAATTATCAAATTTTTCAACAACAAATTGAATTCTCCATACTGGCAATGTCGTGGGCGAAATTCTTGTCATACTTGATTGCTTTATTGCTTGATTGATGTCATACATGCTTGATCAAAATTTATCTCATTATAAAGTTGGCTTATTCTCCAGGGATCAATACAATTTATTATGAATACCATGTAGCGTTTTTAAAAAATATAGTATCCTTCTTTTCTGATATATATTTATATGAAGTTGACTGAAATTCCAGAGAGCCTCCCAAATTCACTTTCCCTAACGGAGTCCGCTTCAGATTCCCTGTTTTTTATGTTTTACTTTGAAAATGACATTAATTTCATTTGAGAAAATGGACTACGTTGTGAATTCTTCTGGAAAATGATATGCCTGAAATATTCCGAGAAATGAGGGTAATTTGTTAGACAGAGGATGTTAATAATTTAAATCGAAGTATAAGATAATTTTTGGTCTTGGAATCATTTCATTCAACTCAAATCCTTATTTTCTCGCCGTGTTCTCTAGAGGATTAATTGTACTTACTGCAACGGATGACATATCACACCAAACCGCAACAACCTTAAGGACTTGGCTATCTATAGAAGCGCTTCGTGTGCAATCACATTATTTCAATGTTATCTTATGGGTTTCTGAATGAAAATTCTTTTTCTTTAAATAAGACATTTATTACTCGGAGAATGGAAAATGAAATGGAATAAAGGATAGGAGCAATAAAGGAGACCCGGAGTGCAGTGTGCGCGAGTTAAGACGGCAGTACCGAGGTGAATTAGCTTTGGAGATTACGTAATGCGCGGTAACATTACGTTTTGTGTAGCTAGAACCGTTTCATTAAGAGGGATTACCTTCGAGGTGTATGGGGTTATAGTCATGCTATTAATGGTATGTGCGCCTGCTCCTTAGGAGTGTATGGTAATTCAACAGAAATATCCAAGAATAGGCAGAGTAGCGGAATGGGTTTGTACTTGAAAGAATGCCTCGTTAAAAATTCACGAAATAGAAAAATCCAAGGAGAAATACAAGAGAGAATATAAATTGGGAATTTTTGTTTTACAAACGGTTTATTCTTGTGAATAAATCGAGTTAAAAAATGAAATTTTTAAGAGTAAGTCGGAGCGTTTTTATCGATCCCGAATTGCTGTAGTATGATACAATTTCGAGCTTATTAGCAATGTGAATTATCGCTCGCCGAATTAATTGTTATTCATATTCCTCTATTTTGAATACATTTATTAATTGAATAAATTAATATTTTTTGCCTTCTTGTTTTGCCTGGATGGAAATCCATTATTGCAATGCAAGATTGCAGCAACGGTGGAATATATATTTTTAGTTTTCCAAAACCCGGTTTTATGGCTATATGTACCTAATGGAGTAACATTATCCGTTTAATTTTATTTAAAACGCATTGAAATGTGGTGCATCTTAACGCTGTATTCATAAAAATAGAGCAAATGTTTTATGATATAGCCTTCTTTCGCATCTCGATCATTGTATAAACACAAAATTTGCAATCTATAATTCAATTTAATTCATTCCCATATAGTTTTTAATTGTAAAGTAATTGTAATAATCGGGTTTTCGATAGTTACGTCAACAGTAATCATCATTTTGAACTCACAGCAACAAACATCTTAACGTGACTGTCTTTAAAAACAATTGAGAACTAACAATTGTAAGATAGGTTTCAGGCGTGATATGGTGGAATGTCATGATTAATTAAAATTGGCAATTTTCCTCAAAATAAAATTTTAATACGACCGGTTTCGATGTGACTACATCATCTTCTGGTCCAGAAGATGATTTAGTTACATCGAAACCGGTCATATTAAAATTTTATTTTGTGGAAAATTACCATTTTAATGAACTAACAATTTAGTTTAACAAACTTACAACACACATACATAAAATATGTGCATGTATAAGCCTACATATACTAGCGTGAACGCACTTCATGAACTTTACACAGCATGCACATGCTCAGCCGACACTAATGGGGTAAGTAGCTTAAACGAACTCAACAATAGAACAGTGTGTAAGTCATAATCACTAAGATACAACTTATAAAAGTCTAAGGAGTCTTATCATTTTTAAGAAAAAACCTTATTACCGGGTCGTGAGCGGCATGGTCATCGACTCAATTAGCTCCCTTTTAATAAAAACTTCGTCTTGTATATTCCAATACTTGCACTCCGTCAGTAGTTGCTGGACGGTCAGAATAGAATTTCAGACATCGCTTTGCGATGGGATTCTTTTTTCTCCGAAGGAGAATACGTAGGTCACGGCACAGCAGCCTATTCTTAGCAGAGTAATTGGGGCTTCTTCTTCGTGACAATTTCTAATGGTGGTCGTCCGCCGCAACTCCTTTCATTTTATTCCTAGTCATACTTTACTAACATTCTTCCACCGTTCTAGGATTACGTGCTTCCGCATTCGCTTTGTGTTCTGTGGTGGGAGCATTTCGGAGAAAAGATTGGGTTCTCCGACTGCTTAGCAGAAAAGTCGATTTTCTCGTCAACTGCTATTCCTAGGCATCCTGACAGCCGCAGAAAGAAGGTTCTTCTCTTGTATGGTTAAAAAGCGTTGGGCTTGGATGTCCTGGACTAGAAGATTAAAGGATGGAAAGCGAAAAATGGCGTTGGTGGCGATCAATGAAGTTCTCAAAACTAACAATGATGAACTCGATTCTATTCGTTTCAAGGCGGTGTTGAGAGAAAACAGTTCGATCTACAAGAATGCATAAGCTGAGGAGTTTTCCTCTAACTAGCACCGTGGACAAGAAAAATGGCTGCACAATCACAGGTTTCATTTGATTTGGAGCCATCAGTAACATCATCACTCGTATAGCTGGCGTATTGTAAAATGTCTCTCTTGCTCACGTTTGCAACAACATTGGAAAGGTAGTATTATTTGTAAGCCTCGAAAGCTCTGTTTAAAATTACGGTTCAAGCAAACCCCTCGCTGGGTGTTTCTCAATGCCTGGTTTGTATATTTCGGAAAGAGTAAGTCATTGAGAGAAATTGTAAAACAAATGGTGAGCGGATTCGTCACCCTTGGTTGTTCGTAGGAAATATTAAAAAAAAAGCGAAAGTGATATTGAAACAATAGGGATATCTTTATGACCAAATACTATCAAGCATTGTTATTAATACGTTACTTTCCCTCTCATTTCCTAAGGGGGCTCCCTACTCTTTTGAGTATAGGGTCCATGTAGGACTAGATCTGATTGCCCCATTCACAATTCAGAAGCCTGAGTCATGAATGCTTGCTAATGGTCTTAGATACAAATCTCTGCTCGAAGATTACATCAAATAACGGTGGTCTAGTTTGGCATGCGCTAAAGTGTGAACCATTGTGAACACCGTGCTTCGGTCAACGACCCAAGTTGAGTAACTTAGAACCTTGGGCAAATCCAATAATCTGAAGCGCTTCTCCTCTAATGAGCTAATGTGTCATCCCCAGTTTAATCTGCAATTTATAACCAAAGAAAGTTCAGATTTTGACATTTATATTATGAAAAAATCCTCGTTCCCTATTAAGGTGAAGGGACTCTTGGATCTTTTCCACCAAGACTCTGAAGTCCTTTTTTAAATGATCATTTTTCTAGTTTGTCCAACTTCAGCTGTGCCTGCCTTTCTAGTCAACGCTGAAATATGCAATAGTAAACAGAAAGATCACAAAGTCATCAGAAAAAGGAATAAGACGATAGATGCCTGTAACAACGTCACACTCATTATCGACCTTAGAGGAGTCTTGCTTCTGAATATATGGGTTGAAAAAATTCTGGTCGAATTCTACTCAAAACCGACAGTCAGTTAGAAATTTTTTTTTAAGTGCGGGGATATTTCCTCTTTACTAGAGGAACGTTTTTAGAATTGCATGGCATAAGCGTTTCCTAAGTCAAATAAGGCCGTCAGGGCATGTTGTCTATGGATAGAAATGACACCTGGATAAAGCTGTCTTTTATTACGAGGTGGTCGGTTTCGGGGCCGGCATAGTCTAAAACCTTGTTAAGTGTTAGAAAGGAAGTAATTCTGCTCCCGAAACCAAGCAAGAAGGCAATTTATCATCCTTTCCATGGTATGACATAGGCGACTTGTCAGTGGAATAGGACGGCGGTTTCATGCCAGGCATTCATCCCTGCACTGTTTCGGTATGATTATTACGACAGATTCCTGCTCTTTCAACCGAAATATAAAATCGTACCAAAGTTGGTTTGGGGTTTGCAGAACGTCAATTACGGCGGGCTCTGGGTTATGCTGAAATTCTGGTTTATTATGTAGATACATGATTTTAAACTCTCAAAAATAGTAATTGATAAATAACAAGCAAGTAATTAATAATTATTCGAAACACAAGAAATAAATATACCTCCTGATTCACAGAACCGTCATTTAGTAAATTGCGTAATGAAAAAGAGTTCACGGTAACATTAAATTTTATGCTTTAAATGATACACAAAATGCTAATTTATAAAAATAAAAGTTCCACGAAAAATTTGACTTCTTCTTATGCAAACCACGAATCATTAGCAGAAATTGTCATTAAGCTATGAAGATGCAGTTGATAAAATTAAGCAATTTCTATTCTGAAATAAATTTTGCTAAAAAAATTATGATCTCTGTACCTACAAATGTGAACAAATATAAAAGTTCAAAGATTCGATTTTCATTCTTAAATTTTTCGTTAAATCCTTGGTTATTTTTTATTCTGACCAAAGTCGTTCTAGTGTCAAATGTACGCATAAGAGCCATCAATATATTGTTATTAAAAAGGTTCGTGTTTCAACTAAAAATAGTAAAGGTTTTCAATATCAAATTTAAAAGATGGTCGTTGCAGAATAAGAGGCGTAATTGCGGTACGATATATATATTCAGGACAAATGGATGGTTCTTGAATGAGCCCATCCGTGGGAAAAGCCGTGGAAATTTAATGGATTGAGTCCTAGGAGGCTCAGAAAGCTGGCGCGTATTCCGGGGAGTCACGTATGTTGGCGTCGTACGGCAGGTTGCTGCGGACATGGAAATTCCGCTCCACGTCATGCTAAGAGTACGGATGGAAACAAAGAGTAGGGAATAGAAGGAAGCAGTGTGGGGTGTGAGTGAGGTGCGTGGAGGAGCAGGAGAGTGATAAAAGTTGAAAGCATTCGGGCGTCGTGGTTGGTGAATGGGACGAAAGGGGTGATATGGGGTACCTATACATATGTAAGACCTTTGGGATGGAGCTAGAGAGAGGATTTTTGGAGGAAAGAATAACGGAGGGAATAGAGAAGATCCAGAGACTCGAAAGGAGGATAGTTTATTGAAAGGAACAATGACAAGGTGGAGACCGCGTTATTTATCTGACGTTTTACCGTGTCGGATGCGGAATGAAGTAAAACTCAAGAGAGGAAGAATGTGGAGAGTAGGGTACGGGCCATATGGGGAAGGGAGACAACAGGAAAGTCGCGGCAAGAAAGGAAGAGCGGTGGATTACACAACTAATGAACAGGGTGACGAAAAGGAAGTGGCAAGAGTCAATAGGGGCGGAAGAGAGCGGACGCGGAAGATGTGGGACGAGTTTTGGAGGAAGAATTCCCAGGGAGAGAGTAAAAATTAAATTTGGACGTGGCTGAATGAACGAATTAGGAGTACAGGAATAGGGGATGTTTTTCTCTCCCCTGACTCCCTCCCTCCTCACCTTTCAATTCTATTCTCTCCCTCTCACCACCTCTCCCTTCTAAGTGGAAAGGAAAGGAGTCAGTGAGACACGTTCGACGTCTATTTTTTTTGGGTGGCCAAAAAGAATTCCATGACCATTGGTAGGAGTTTAAACCTGGGTTTTTGTATCGAAGGCCAGATGGAAAAGCGGTCCGGGGAAATTTCGGGAATAGGTCATCATTATCCTTTTTTTGTGTCGCATTCAGGACCCTTTCCTTCTGTTCTGTTTGGATAACATTCGCTCTTGCACTAATGCATAACTTAAAAAAATACATTAATCGGATTTATATTTTCACGTCGCCTTTCCCTCCCCCTTGCCGGCATCTTTCTTGCCCAGCATCCTCCCCAGCGTCCACCCCCCCTCCCCCCCCGAGAACCTACCCTGTCTGCCCTCTCCCATTCATGGCTCGGCTCCCAATGCAACTCCCAATGGCCCAACAGTCGTCCCCAAAAGGCAAAACCTCTAGCCAATCCTTTCAACTCTTTCTTCTCTCCCCCACTCGCCTATTTCAGTGGTAAGATCTTACAAAGGGAGCCGGAGAAGAGGGTAGTTGAATTGTCTTTCCCGAGTGATTCATTTCATTCTGGGTTTTAATTGTGTAAAAGTAAGGACGATTTATTGCCCTTGCGCATATAAATTAGTTCTTCCGCTCTTTAAGTCTTTCCCCCCTCCCCACGTCCACCATTTCTCCATCCTCTACTCCTTCTGATATGGAGGTCATAAGATTTATGGCTTTTTTTAGCAGGCGATGAATAGTTCTCAACATGCTCCCAGCTCCGATGTGACAGTCAAAAATTTTAATTTCTTAAGACTTTGCCACGGCTATTTGTTAGGGGTACAATGGGATTTTTGTGGGACTTGAGAAATGACTGTCGTTCCGCTTTGGTTCCCGCTTGCATTTCCTTCCTCTCCGGTCGCCGCCAGCCGCCAAAGGGCGCTTTAAAGATAACCTTATACAGAGCTGATGTTTGCTTTGAGATAATGAACCTTCGGAGCCAAAGTTTATCTATTTTGGCAGTTCGGTGCCGCGGAAGTATCACTTGTACTTCGCTCTTTTCGAAAAAACGCCATCATTGGCAGGCCTAGTACGCATCAGGTTGATCACTATTATCCTAGTTGTAATTAATACCAGTAACCAAAGTATATAACTTTCGTTATGTTTCCTTTAATTTCACACCCGAAATTTGGTAATTTTGCAATAATATATTGATATGGGTCACATTATTTTTCCATCATGGGCGTTCCATAGTTCTATTATCTTAAGTTGCACACACATTTCCGCTTGTTGGAAGCAATTGCAGGCCGACGAGTATCTTTGATTACGCCGAAGGTTCTCATTTATATTTTGCGGTTACATTCTTCATATCCACTAAAAAAATGCGACCTCTTCCGAGTGAAGGTCTTCATCACCCGGAAATTTAGGTTATTCAGATGTCCACCATATCTATCAGCATTTTTCTACAGTTTCTCAAAATGATCGTTGCTAGGCCGAATTGGCTGGGGACTATCGAAAAAGCTGATCCACCTTCTTCACTTATGTACATTGCATAAGTACATTAGTCCTTCCCTAGTCTTTGTATGAGATTTTCCCAATTTTAAGTACGAAAGAGATCTCCCTTCTTTCCTTGAAAGCATGAATTCCGGATGGTATCGATTAAAGTGCTTTTTATTCATGATGGTAGCTGTAAGGTGAGAGTCGTGTTTGGTCAGTATTTTTGATTGGTAATACGCGAAAAAAATTGCCATCCCGTGGAACTGCATCGGTATTGAACTAATCATAAGCTAAGGTTTCAAGTAATTAAAAATTAATCGTGTTACTCAAGATGTATTTTATTGAAATGGCAACTTCTTTATATACGATTCGTATAATTCTGAATAGGATGCCATTGATTATACACATTGTGTGGATGTATCAAGATACGTTAAAGCTCAGTTTTTGAAACGCGTGACAGCTATAATATGATAGCTGGAAAGTGTAACCCTCTATTGTAATGTTAAACGAACAATAGGTTTTTCAATCACAACTTTTGAAGTATGTCTTCAGTTTTTTTGTGCTAAGAAATTTATTTCTCTTTTCTAATTTTATCAGAGTGGTCGGTCTGCCGATCTAATGTTGTGATCATGGTGTCAATTGGAATAATATTGTCGTTACGGTACATTAAGTGTGAAGTTTCAGCATATCCATTTTAAGTTATAATTCATTTTTTTCAACAAGTTGAAAAGACATTGTCCTTCTTAAAATTCGTTATAGATATCATTCCATACCATAGGTATCTATGGCGAGGTGTTTCGAAAATTGTTGAAAGAAGTAACAGGAGTATTTCAGTATATTATGGTAAAAGTTTCCTTTTTTAGATATCAGCAGTTTACCCCCGTTTTCGATTTCTCCTTGGGGGTACCTCTCTTCAATCTCTGCACAAATGTTTAAATAGGGTGTGTAAAGTCGAAGTTCTTTGATAACCTTGATATTTCCCTTTCGCCTTGTAACAGGGATTTCGGCTGCCAATTCTAGATGTTAGCTTAAATGTCTATCCGTCCTCGGCTCTGTAACGTGTCAATTAAAATAAATATTTCAAGTGATAACATATAAAGCTAAGCTACTGATAATTGAAGGATTCATGAGATTCACCAAACCACTATCTGCTTAGATCGTAAACTATGGTATTTTTGCATAGCCCTCAAAGAAGGACTTTAAAGTCTCCAATATAACTCTCGCTTTTCTGGAAAAACAAATTACATTATTCTCTGTGATTCTCGTTTTATAACATTCCTCCATTTTCCAGAATCTTTGACTTTTCTGCCATCTTTCGTCTTTACCCTTACGTTATATGCCCACAATCATCCCATTAAAATGTTATGGACTCCAGTAAATTGGACCGCACAATCTGCCCCTGTCTCTAAAACATTAGACCATATATTATATCAACAAGTAGTCGATTTCCTTCGTATCGACAGCAAATTTGATTCTTTACGATCCGATTCCCTTTAAGGGCTTAAATGCTCGGTTACACCACTGAAGGTCACTCTCGGAGTAATATTTTCCATCGACGGAGCAATGGCTATTTCCATGGTGGCATTTGATTGAAGTCTTTGAGAGAACCTCGCTTTATTGCTAAGTGAAGAAAGGAATTGAATTTTCCCTTCTCCTCTTAAAGGATTCTCGTGAGCCCCTGTCAACTCGAGCGCTTTCCTGAGATCTGGTGTTTCTCCCTTTCTCTTATGAATGCCCCATTTACCATTTTTAATTAAAATGGTAAGTGTCTTATACTGACGTCTTCCAGTGCGACAGTATAGGCTAATGACATTATCGCTAGACTTCTAGTTAAATCCTCAGTAATATATTACTTGTTCGCAAAACAACTCTGCTTGAATTGTAATTTTTCAAAAAGCGATATGATTATTTTTGGTTCCTTCCTATAAAGAGTAATTACTAACAATTTTAACTGAAGATATTTGTTTCTCCTTGTTCATTATTACCTCATCTGTAAATCCTTTCACCGAAAATACCATCTTTAAATTTCCGGGAAATTATTGTTATACTAATGTTATCCAACCCAGCAACGTTTGAATACGAATTGATACTTGGGCGCTGTTGAACACATTTCACATTTAGAATAGTTCAGTTACAATTTACACACATACAACAACTTTGCTGAGACACGTTCTTAAGTCCATAATATTTCTACCATTACATTGAAAGAATTCATTATATTAATATATATATATATATATATATATATATATATATATATATATATATATATATATATATACGCCGTAATCATTAACTTATCGTACAAATTATTGGCTCTTTAAAAATATTTCTAGTCATTTCTGTAGGTGCCTTAAACAACTCAGTCTGTCGTCACTGTTTCATACACTAATTGTCAAATTATTAAATTAATATTTATGCGATCTGCTGAAGTACAATAGAACTCTGCTGGTTACGTAACTCTTTTTGTTGTATACCCTTACATACACATAATTTTAAAGGATTCAGCTTCGCTAAATAATTCCAAATTGCAATACTGACGAGCATTACATTCTTTAAGTGCCTGAAACTCGTCCTCTCTACTTCTCTTACAATGAAATATTGGAAAAAAAATACACAATTTAATTCTTTCATTTCCGGCTTAGTATTTCATCTCACCAAGTTTAAGTTGGAATATACCGTTACCTTTTTGCAAAGGTAAGGATATATATGTATAGTGTTACAGTCACATAATTAATGGATGAAAGCCTGCTCACAATTACTACTGTGTGTATAGTATCTAGTATAATATTCATTTAGTGGAAAAGTTTTCTTCGCTATATCTCGGAAAGTACGAATCTAGTTGGATTAAATGAATTCGACTACATATCTCTCTGTAGGTTCACGCCTTGCCGACAACTAAAAGCTTCTTTCTTCTTTCTCCGATCTCATGTCTACTCAAGTTTTCTTGGCGGCCCCTCCTCCAACTCCCATACTCCCCTCACCGCGACCCCTGCTCTATATCGCCCGCCCTCCGTGCCATTGAATTTCCTCATTCGTGATGAACGCCGCCGCCTCAGCTGCTTCCTCGTCTTCCTCGCGCGGGTTGAAGGCGTAGCATCCCCTCTGGACGTCCCGTAATATCCTCGTCCAAGGCGCCTGCCTCCCTTGCCGCCTTTGATGCATTGAGCTGCTTGGAATCAGAATTTCTCATGCATCCCCCGAGGCGCGTTAAGTTTCGCGTTTTTGGGCATCCCGTGGCGGAATCGTAAGCGTGTATCAAGTTGTAATCCCATCTTCATCTTCGCTCAATGATGTATGATGCGGAGTGAGTATCCCTTCCCATTCCCTCGCCACTCAACTAGGCAGAAGTTAGGAAAGCAGTTCTGTTTACTCCAGTTAAAAAAAGATCCGTGGGAACAAGGGAAGTCGAAAATCGCGAACTTGTATAATCTGGGAGAGAATTTTAGACACAATTCGAATGGTATTTCTCTTATTCCCATTTTTTTGCGGCAGTCAATATGATGATTTCTGAGTTGTGAATTACTTACTGGTACATGGAAGAGTAATGTTGCGGTTGAAGAGCCGGCCGTATAGTACTCACACAATGCATTAGACAATCGGTGGAAATGTTCGCTTCTAACGAGAAGTTTCGTCCTAATTTTGATTTACCCTTGTTACATCTACTTTTCATTTGGTAAAGTCAAGAACGAGTCCTTCTTAAGACACAACTGTTAACACGTGTATATCTTTCGGCAATTTTTATAAACTCTCGTGCAAAACTTTGATAATGCTGGTGGCATAATGTAGCATGTTGGAAGGCCGAGAACACTTGAAAGTTATTAATGTCAAGACCCACCCTGTAGCTCAAAGTTGCGTCTTCAGTCTTACCAAACCTCATATCTACTTCTAATTAATCAGTATTTTATGAAAAATATGTGCATCATGCATAGATGTTATGTAAATTTTAACTTTATGAGTTAAAATTAAATGTAACAATTTATACGGAGGGGTAGGAAGATGAAAGTGGCAGCGAAACAAAGAACACCTGAGAATACGAACTGCTTAATGCTCCACGACGTGATCTCTTATTGCTATCAACAGGATCTCGTGTTTCGAAGCTCGTCAATCCTTTTCCTGAACGCAGTCTGAGCGATGTGTGAGCCATGAACCTGTCCATAATAGTGACTGAAGACAGTGAATGAATGTATTCATGTTGAGGAAGGAAAGTTATTATTTTCGGAAGGCATGAGGTGGATTTTAAAATACTCTGGTCCCAGGGTCAGCTTTTTTGCAATCAAAATTGTTCAGAGAAAGCCCGAATAGAAATATAGAGCCTCTATAAAGAAACTGAATAATATTTGGCATATATGCTTTGTATTTAACTATGTTTTAATGTAATTTTTAATGAATGCATTTCATTCAATTTTCAACAAGGAAATATAAAAACTCATTAGAAGGGACTTAATTGTTAATTATTGTATTCTACCGTTCAATTAAGGTTTTGAATCGATGTAAATTATTTAAAGTCGCACCGATATACTTTTACTACACCGATATCCGGAGCTCAAATAAATCCTTCAATTTCGTATACTTCATTTCTTCCTTCATTCCCTCCTATACACGTTGTTACCCAATTCCATGCTTGCTCAATTACGCTTAGCGTTTTCACTTTATTGCAGTATTCTACATTACATCACTATTCATCTTGCATGGCATTTATTTTTCCTGCCTATTTTAGAAGGCTCGCAGGATCTCCCCTTCCTCCACTACCAGCTCTTTCTCGTTAACTCTTCCGTTCGTTTCACCTTTTCCATCCTTCACGAAACCCAAGTTACATTAATCCCCAATTTATACTTATCATCTTACTTCTACGATCATGTATCCTTGTCGTAAAAAACTACGCTCCATATCAGTCTTTTCTCAATATCCATACTTAAAGTCCCTGTCATCAACTCCTTCGTCTTTAAAAAAGCTACCTTTCCTAACGCCGATCTTCAAATTTCACCACTTCTTTGATCAATTTGGTTTAAAACACTTCAAAGATATATAAATTGTTCAATCCTTTGGCTAACTGGAAAAATAGAGGAAAATAATCCGCAAAAATACATGATTTTATGAGTTATTGACTGATTTTCATTCAAATCTCCAGTTTTCCCAATCGCTTTATCCATTTCCTTCAGGTGCATGAAAAAAGCATAGGTGATAATGAGTTTTCTAAATATCTCTGTAACATTGCCAGTTCCGACTCTTTATCCGCCACTTGCACTTGAACTGACTGAAGTATGTAAAAATAAGGATAAATCGCCCATTTTCTAATGAACTCCTATTTTCTGTATATATAATATTAATCAACTCTACCCAAATGACTCTATCTAAAGCCTTTTTGAAATGTACTAACCAAATAAACCCATCTTCACTGTGTTTACGTTTCCCTCTACTGGTGAACTCATTACCGCTATGACATCACGTGCGCTTCTCCCTTTTAAGAACTCACCGATCACATAGCTTAGTAAACCTTTCTATTCTTTGCTTGATTATTCCCATCCACTCATATAGCCATAACTGCTAGAAACATCTATTTTCGGGTCAGGAAATTTTTACAGTAACTTAACTAATGCTTTAAACTAGAGTTTTCATCTGAGAATCACTGATACTTTCAGCATATTATACCTATATCTTCTAAATAAAAATTCTCTCCTAATTTATCATTAGATTTTCCCTCTACTAGTCTAATGAAACTCAGCTCCTTCGAGACTAATAAGAATTTTCATTTGTGTGCAATGATGAATGGCTTGATTTTGTGTAACAATCCTCTATCAGTTTACTGTTCTGTCATTTCCATTTTCATGTTACTATCGTGTTAGCTTTCTCAATATTGACTCCAATTTTCAATCTATTCAAGACCCCTCTTTCCAGAATACACAGTTGATAGTTTACGCTCTCTTCACCTTCATCTCGACACAATCTTGTCTTTCATTTTGTCGTCCTTGTATTTATATCACCCTCTTTTCTGCTCCAGTGTAAGTCTTTCATCACTCGTATGTCATTCAGTGTCACAATGACAACGCAGAAATGTTATATTTTGAAAAATTCCCCCCTTTCATCCGGACTTTCCCTCTCTGCTTCCCATCACCACTCCTCTGTGAGCACATGCCTCCTTGTCTATTTGCTTCATCTTTTATTTTACAGACTCAAATTTACGTAAAGAGATGCCTTCTGCCTTGCTTCACAGCGAAAATATTCCCTGATGGGCCAAGAAGTGTGAACGACACTTATAAGGATAAAGTGTGAGGAAAACTTAATATTTTTGTCATTCCTCAGCCCGAGAACTGGGCCATTGTTTTACGTACATTTGTTTCGAAGCTTAGAAAAAAATATCCTACCTACCTCTGTTGCACTGGTGTCAAATATAGATGTGTAACATTTTTTTGTAATGCAAAAAATAGCATTTAAATTTTTATGTGTAGAACTTGTAATTTCTTATGCATTAGGAGTGTATTTTGTAAAATTCCTAACCGGATTTGTATGTTCTACTGAAGATAACTCTCATACGAGAAATATATCTCAGTGAAAAGTTTTTCTTACCTAAACTTTTACTAGCCACTTGTTTTGGATTAAATTCACTAGCACATTATAAACAATTTTAAGCAGAGTGAGTGGTACATAAAATTTTGCTACCATAATCCATTTCTTTGGATGCAGCGCCAGGGATGAGACTTTATGGTAGAGAGAAAGGAACAGAAACTATTGTTCCCCTTATCGTCTTTTCGGATTTGAATTTGAAGATTTCCAAATTGAGAAACTGTATTCACGGTCACCCAAATTATTTATAATACTTTCGTGTATTAAATTGCCACTAAAAGTATCGTTATTATATTTTATTTCAATAGCTTATATGTTATAATGAATATTGGGTCTACGAGAAAGTGAGACGGCATAAAACATTCCTACTCATCCGTAAAATAATACCAAAAATATGCATTGGGGTAAGGAGAAGAAAAATCTGCTTTGAGTTTGTAGTGCAAGTTTTTTCACGGGCAATTCAAATGTGAATAGTTGTTTGCAGAGAAGAATAGGAATACTACTCGAAGAGGATGTCAAGTGGTTTTATTAATTATTTAATATATACTTTCTCATTTTTCGATACCTGCAAGAAAACAATATTTACCATCCATCTTTATCTCACTCTGCATCAGGGCGAGATCCTCGGCGTAGGACTACATAACTTGGGAAAGTCTACCGCCTCTAACACTTGCGAATAATTAAGAATATATTTTTCGCAAAAATGTACGAAAAACAAAAATTTTTAAATGCCTTATATGTGTGCATGAATGTGTGTTTTCCTTATGCCATGTCGTCTACAAGTTCCTAAATTTGATTAAGTTATTTGATTGTTATTTACTCAGAAGTTTTCTTCATAGCCGAATAGCTTGTATCTAGAAGTGAGCCATTTCACAAATTTGTAGGTGGAAGTGTTAATCGCTGAAATGAAAGGTCTCAATTTATTGCCTGGTTAGTTAGTTTCGGTTGTGCATATAGCTTGTAATTGCTGGCGTTTTCTACTTTTAATGTAAAGAATGATTTTTTGTCTACAATTGTTGGGCAGGGTTCGAGTGCAAATGCATGGACTGTGTCCTTCTTATTGTCCGGATTCTTGTGGATTTTGTGATATAGACCTTCTTTGATGTTGTGCTAAATGCTTTCGCTTTGCCAAGTATGAATTTGGAGTCTCCTTTCCTTTTTGAGTTTGTCTGATCTGACGTAATAACAATTTTTATCCGTGTGTTGTTACATTATTTCTGTGTGTAAGGATAGCAATTTTTTGCTCTAACTGGAATTAGTAGGCAGCTTTCAGGAACTGCTTTTTTGTTTCATCGTAATTTTATGTGGAATCTTATGTCTATGACAACGCCTTCAACTGGAGGTTCGCTGTATGGGAGACATTGTTTCTCCCTTTGTCCAATAAAGAGCCTTCTAAATTTCTTATAATTGGATGTAGGAACTAATCTAACTTCATATACTTAATATTCTTTACAATATCCTTTTGTGAGTTCATTCATGCGTATGAAAGAAAGCGTATGAAACCAAGTTTGAACTTGTTACCGAGGTTGAGGCAGGCCCTTGTTGCTGAGGCATTCATGTATAAGATATGGAAGACTTATTCCATTTGTATTCATGCTATTAGTGGTTGAAAATTCGGTTTGTACAAAACACATTTGGTTGTATAAATTATCTTGTGCAATTGGCTATTGTTCATACTTCCAAGGGACCGGTCGATATGTTAGTGCACAGGGCTCTTTCAGCGATATGAAAAATTAGCAGGTATAATATAAAATAATAACAATAATAAACATTCATTGGAAAATAAAAGACAATTATTAAAAATACATTATTGTTCTGCAATGGCAAAGAGTATTTCCTATAAATCATAGGTCTCATTCAAGGATTTAAAGCAAATGCTTTTCACACATCCTATTAGGTATATATCCTATTGTGTCATAATGTAACACTCTACAAGAATAGCTTAGTCATTGGTTCGATGCTACTTTTACGGTAAGATTTTAATTCATCATTCCACAAAATAACAGAAACAACACGTAAAGAATGAAAGTTGAACCTTTTTATTTGTCCCAATGTTTCGTAAAGTCAAATTTTTATCAAAAAAATAGGCGAGATGTTATTATTAGTTATGAGTATTTTGAATGATTTCTTCGAGCGATAATTATTTATTTTGGTTCTTATAATTCTTTCTGTTTGTATTTTAATCTTTTTTCCTCGTTATTTTCACGCCAGAACGGTGCCAGGATGATTCATTGCATAATTTGTTAATTTGATATCAAATTAACAAAATATGTAGGTTTGTACTGAAATAGCTCTTCTAAAAAAACGACGAATTAAAAAATATGAGTATATCATTATTATATATTATATTATATAAATATAATAATAAAACAATATAAATGTGACATTATTTCTTATTGAAATTAATTGACTACGAAAACATTTGGTATGATTCTGACAAGGTTTTTTATACAAAAACTTCAATTTCGCATTTGGCATTGAATTTTGTGATTTAAATGGCTTTCTTTGCTTTTGCATTGTCTGTGAACACAGAATGTCACTAATTTGTTTTTTTTTATGGTAAAGCCCTATAAATTCCAAAGTGTGAAATAAATTATGTCGAATTGAAAAAGAATTCATGGATTGCTAATACGAAATGGACCTGACATCACTTTTATGTCATTCAAAATTCACTCCTTGACATTTTTTAACACATGAGATTTAAGTATCTTGCATCGCGACAGATAGGAACTTCTCAGGCCATTCTTAGCTCCAGGTCATTTAAACCGCAGAGTATTATTTTCAGGGCCGTGATTTTGATTTAAACTTGGTGGTACGGTCGTTGAATCGTTGAAGAGGTTGGGTACGGTCGTCGTTCTTGAAAGAGAATGAGACATTTAATCAAACCATTGCAATTGCTGGTTAAAAAAAAACACACGATTTAGCTTTTACGGGAAGCTTTTATTATTCCTGCGCTGCGTACGATTCATGCAATGAATACGTATAAAACGCAATTTCATTGATCCAAATCCTAAACGCTTTTCCAACAAAAGTCTTTGGTTCTTGGTAGTAGTTTTGGGTTTAATAGTTTAGTAGTTGGGTAATAGTTCTAGCGGTGAAAATAAATCCAAATTTAAGCGGTCTAAATCCCGTTATTTCATTCTTACATATTAATCAGTTCACACTCTAAAATATTATTTTAACACTGAATATCTTAGAAATATTTACGTAACTTTGCTAATTTCGTTTAAACGGTGTTGAATCGCATTGCAACTGAACTCAAGTGATTTCGCATTATGTATCGGTAGGTTTCGTTCCATTTTTTCAAAGATAATTTTTTGCAAGCGTTTTATATGTAAATTTTTCTTGGACAAAATATATTAATTTCATCAATATTATGTAATAATCTTCATCGTCAATATTTCAATCAAAGGACAGGTGTGCTGCAGCCTTCCATTTTACTATATCAAATGTCAATCCCTAATACGGTCACTGTTTTACGTCCTTCTTAATTTGTCCTAGGTACATGTCTCTTGCTCTTCCTTGTGGAATTTTTGCTTCTTTATATCCTTCTATTATATTCCTAATCGATCCATTGTGCCTCAATGTGTGTCCAATCCATCTATTTCTTCTTTGCCGTAGAGTTCTCAATATGGTTCAATCCTCTTCTGCTCTTATTTATAAATCCTTTTCTGATCTTCTATTTACTTCCTCGTTCCTTATTTTGTCCGTCCATTTAATCTTCAGCAGACTCCTCCAGCGCCATGTAATAATACCTTATATAATAATCTTTGAGTTCCTTATTATTTAATATGGTTATTTATTCTTTATTGAACATGAATATAGATTCGTTAGTGCACTTTACTAATCAATACATATTATCAGCTGAATTCAAATCGATTATCCCTCATATATTTTTGTTGACTTCATAAATGTGGTATATTTATCTGGAAATTGATCTAAATGTTTCAATATGTACTTTAGAGTTGAAATAATTATCTGACTTTATGTATAACCACATTCGATTGACGTATTTTGCAATATATATTTTTGCATGAACAATTTTGAAAGATCCATTTATGTAATTTTGTTACAAAATGTGCACCCTTGGAAGGTTTGATTGGCACTCTAAGAATAATTATGTAAATATAATTTTCCTCTATTATTAGGTAATCTACCGGTTAAGGTAGGTTTTTGGATGGACACAATTATCAAATAAACATTTTGTAACTCCCCACCTAGCAAACTAATCTATATCAGGTCCCTCTTCATCTCGGTGTACTTCTTTCCTCCCTTCATCCAGTCCAACATCCCTATCCTGTTCCTACCCTTACCACGCTTGCCCAACATTCTCCCCTCTATTACCCTCTTCAACATTCCACTACCGCTCAATACGCCTTTCATCCATTTTTCCTGCCTCCATAGGATTTTTCTCAACAAACCCCTCTCCTCCCCCACCATTTCTAGTACTTCCTCATTTGTTTTCCTTTCGGTCCATTTCACCTTCTCCATTCTTCTCCACACCCACATTTCAAAAGCCTCCAATCTACGTCTATCCTCCTGCTTCAGCGACCACGTTTCCGCGCCGTACATAGCTACGCTTTATATCAGAGTTTTTACGAGTCTTGTCTTAACATCCCTACTCAACGTCCCCGTCATCAACTCCCTCCTCTTTGAGAAAGCCTCCTTGCCTAGCGCAATTCTTCACCTTACGTCCCTACCACTTTGTTCGTATTGGTCCAAAACACTTCCGAGATATGTAAACTGCTCTGCCTGCTCAATTTTTTCCCCACCGATTTTAATATTTAGCTTAGCCTTTTTCTTTCTGGAAAATCGCATCACTTTTGTTTTATTAATATTGATTCTCATCCCATATTTATCGCACTGAACCACCAATTCACTCAGCAATGCTTGCAACCCCTTGGCTGACTGAGCAACTAATGCTTGGTCATCAGCAAACCTAACCGATTTTACGAATTCCCCTCCGACTTTCATTCCTACCTCCAGTTCTTCCCATGCCTCTTTAATCATTTCCTCTACATATACGTTGAACAGCACAGGTGACAATGGGCAACTCTGCTTTACACCTCTTCCTAACACTGCCCATCCGGACTCTCCGTTCCCCACTCGCACCTGAGCAGTCTGAGACATGTGCAGGTTACGGATCAGTCTCCTTTCCCTCCAATTCATTCCTATTTTCAGCAAGGCACACATTGATTTTTCCCAATTTACTCAATCAAATGTTTTCTCGAAATCTACGAAACAGGCAAATACGTCCTGATTGTATTCTATATTCCTCTCAATTAGTGATCTCATTACTGCAATGGCATCACGCGTACCTCTTCCTTTCCTAAATCCAAACTAATCATCCCCTAAGAAATCATTTGCCTTACTCTATATCCTTTTGTTGATGATCCTGAGAATAACTTTAGCTGCGTGGGATATCAAACTTATTGTTCTGTAATCCTCTCATGACGAAGCCTTTGCCTTTTTTGGAATAGGAACTAACACCGATCTCACAAAATCTTCCGGTCACATTCCTTCCCCATAGATACTTCGAATCAGTCCTAGTATCAGTGCAGTTCTTTCCAAATTTTCCTAGACATTTCAACAGTTCTACAGGGATTTTTCCACCCCCACGGTCTTTTTTGCTTGCATATCCTTTAATGCCCTTTCTATTTCATCGTCGAGTATGCCTGGACCTAAGCTATCTTCTTCTACGTCATGTTTCTTTTCTATGTCTAACCTTGTCGGTATATATTCCTTTCATCTCTCTTGGATTTTTCCTGGTTCAACTATTTTCTTACCCCACTTATCGTTAACTGTTAGCACGGATCTTACCTTCTTACTTCTCGATAATAACTTATCCTTGCTGTATAGAGCACCAATTTCACCCTTCTTCTGTTAACTTTCCATATACATTGCATTTTCCAACATTCTTCCTTTGCTTTAATTGTGGCCCTTCCCAATTTATTGTTTAACTCTTTGTACTTCATTTTGCCTTACTCTGTGTTTACATTTTTCTATCTTCTTTTTTCATCCACCTTTGCAATCATCTCATCCGTTACCCATGGTTTCCTTATCCTTTTCCTGTTAACGGTTCCTATAGTGTCTTTTGCTGATTTCGTTATCACTTTCTTGATACATTGACTTTTTACCTCGAGAGTACTCATCTCTTTACCGTCCTCCATATATATGTAAATAAATAAATATGTGTATAAATATACACACACACGCACAAAACTATAAAAACACATATACATGCATCCTCTCACTCACAATTTAATTGGTATGGTATTTGTATGATTATTAAAAGTATGTTACTGGTTTAGGTATGTTTTTGATGTGCACTTTTACCAAAAGGATACCTTGTCTCTCCTAACATATCACAACCCAACATCCTACAATTATTATGACAAATTACTCTTGATCAACGCGTATGAATATGAATAAAGTAAATCTCGCATAATCTATATGTCTTGCTCTCTGAGGATTAAAATTAGAGGACGCCTATTACAGCCACTAACCTCTCAGTTACA
Source organism: Hetaerina titia (assembly GCA_037158775.1). Lineage (NCBI taxonomy): Eukaryota > Metazoa > Arthropoda > Insecta > Odonata > Calopterygidae > Hetaerina > Hetaerina titia. The sequence continues at coordinate 91,070,619 of CM073777.1, forward strand.
AAGATTAATAATGCGTAGAATTTTCCGTGGAATTTAGCCTGCGGGTATTCTGCTCTTCTTCAATGTTGGCCTTTGTTACTCTTTCTGATTTCAGTAGGGATGGATATATTGGTTTAATAGATGGAATTAGCATACGAAATCGAGCACCCAGAATTTAGCAGGGGGCAAATGCAGAAGTCAAACTTTGGGGATTTGATGGAAAAATTCGAAATGCTTGTTCTTCCCCGGCGTGGGGTGGTGCTCGATACGGACGCCATTTGTCTACTGGTCTACAAACCTGGCGGTCACCGGCATTCCTCTCACTCTTTGTTGCTATACTGCTTCTTCCCGCTAGAATTTGCCACTTCATGAATTTGATTCCGCTTAAACCATGAACTATCTCTTAGAGGCTTAATAAATTTCGGTCTTTCATTTTCTATCCCTCTCCCATTGGTTCAAATGGCCGAAACACTCAATCTGCCGTAAACATTCGATGCAGCATTTTATTACCAATTTCGAGAGATAACAAAAATACCTAAATGGTCCTGTAAAGACAACGAAAGTCCCTAGTGCGTATCATGTTTCATGCATACATTTCGTGCCATTCCTCTACAAATCTGTCCAGGGAAGCATTAGCCGTCATTAGCTGTACCCAACAAAGGATTTAATAATGATACAGGCTGTATTTACTTAGTAATTGATCATAATGGAACTATATGGTTATCTGATTTAAGATGAATTAATTCAATTTTTAGTATGTTATAGATTATTATGCTTCGTAATAGTGCATCTAGCCTTAGAGTAATGTAGTTATTCGCCATTTCTTTAGCTATTATTTTTATTTTCGCTGAAGTAAATTACCCCTCCACCTCACTTTTTCAAAGAACAAAATGGGTTTCAAAGTAATGAGTTGCTAATTAGCGACGTTAAAAGGCGTTAAAATTTTTTTAGTGTGTTTGGTCACAATTAAGTAGTCATGAGGTGTAGCATCCGATTCAAAAAGACAAGGCAGGTGAGGCGAGTTACAAAGTGGTATGTAGAAGCAATAGCTGAATTTATGCGGAAGCAAACAGTAGAAAAAATCACGAAAGAGGGAAAGAAACCGAGCGTTATCGGGGAAAGATGGGATTTTACCAAAAAGGGTGTCGAAAGCCGGAAAACAAGTCATAGGAACTGTTAAAAGGAAAAAACCAGGAAACCACGGATTACAGATCAGATGATGCAAAATGTGCCTCAGAATTGAAAGTATGCAAACACAGAGTGGTTGGAAGTGCAAAAATGCAAAAGATTAAAAAATTAATGGAGACGAGGGAATAACTAGAGCTAAAGAATCGTGGTGGAAGACGTAGTGTGAGGATATGGAATATTTGCAGAGAAAGGTTGAAATTGGCATGCTATATAAGGTTAAAACCCTATCGGGAATTAAAAAGGGAATCTCTGAGTAAAATGTAGAGATAAATCTGGTAAGATGACAGCACAAAAAGGATCCAAAATAGATGAAAAGAATACAAAAAAGAACATTATGATAACGAACATATGCCATCAACGTAAGGCATAGAGAGAGAATGTGACGTAAATTATAATTGCATTGGGCCAGGCGTACTTGACAGTGAGACGGAAAGGGCTTTAAGGGAGATGAAATCAAATAAGGCCGTGGAGATAGACATCATTCATGCGGAACTTAGAAAAATATGGGAGGAAGAATATACTATATATGGACTAATTGGTAGTATCTATGAGGAAGAAATATCACTGGAAAAATGTGATATCTGTGTTATTTCCTATTGTGAAAACAATAAGGGCTACATCATTTGAGGACAAAGAGCTTTGATTTCCCACGCAGCTGTAGCGGTTCAGAGAATCATCCATAAAAGGATGAAGAGCAAGGGAAATGATTACTTGTTTCTGATTAAGGGGATGATCAGTTGGAGTTCAAGAAGGAGGGAGTCACGCATGCTGCGGCAATAAGATCACTAATAGGTGGGTATCCAATATAATACAAACAAGACCTTTTTGCGTAGATTTTTCCTGGATTAGATATAAGATTGCCTAGAACTTAGATATAAAGAAGGTATATGATAGAGTGAATTAGAAAACTAATGAGTATATTGCAGAAAATAGGAATATATTAGAGGGACTTGAGGCTAGTCTGCGACCTGTACGTATCTCAGACTGCTCAGATGCGAGTGGGGAACGGAGAGTCCGGATGTGCAGCATTAGCAATGGCTGTAAGTCAGCGTGGGCCATTATCACCAGTGATTTTCAACGTATATGTCGAGGGAATTATTAAATATTGCTGGGAAATCTGGCGATAGGTATGATAATCGGCGGGGAAAATCAGTTAGGTTTACTGATGACTAAGCTTTTAGTTTGTAAGACGGCCAAGGGGTTGCAAGCATTGCTGAGTGAATCGGAAATCGATTTCGATAGATATGAAATGAGAACTAGCATAATTAAAACAAAGGTTATGCGATATTCCAGAAAGGAATAGACTAAGCTAAATATTAAAATAGGATGGCAACAACTGGAGCAGGTAGAATAGTTTACGTATTCGGAAGTATTTTGGACCAACACGATCATAGTATTAGGGACGTAGGAAGAAAAATTGCGCTAGGAAAAGAGGCTTTCAAAAGGAGAAAGCAGTTGATGACGGGGACCTTGAGTAGGGAGGTTATGAAAAGACTCGTGAAAACTTTTATGTGGAGCGTAGTTATGTACGGCGCGGAAACGTGGTCACTGAAGCAAGGGGATAGACGTAGATTGGAGGCTTTCGAAATATGGGTCTGGAGAAGAATGGAGAAGGTGAAAAAGATCAAAAGGAAAACAAATGAGGAAGTACTAGGGATGGTGGGTGAGGAGAGGGGCTTTGTTGGAAGAAATCCTTAGGAGGCAGTAAAAATGAATGAAGGCTTATTGAACGGCAGTGGGGTGTTGAGGACTGTAATAGAGGGAAGAATATTAGGCAAACGAGGAAAGGGCAGGAACAGTACAGAATGAATGAAGAAAAGAGATGAGAAGGGAATTGTTTTGGAGTAGGATATAGGGTTGTGTTTTGCTAGGAGACAATTATTTGGCAGTTGTGACCATGGAAACCCTACTTAAAACGATATATTATCTTACGGAAAATCTGTCCTTTTCTCAGAAGAAAAATGACGCTGAGAAGTATGATTGGTGACGAAATTTGATTCGCGGGGAGAGAAAGGGATGGATCAACACAGGTGTCTTTGGGTTGTGACATGATTAGGCAATGGGGTGCGATGGAATTTTTTGTGGTATTGAGGAATTGATATTCACATTACTAAGAAATAAAATTTTTATGATGTTTGATTACGAAATACCTACTTCATTTAAATGCGTATTGCTAATAATATATGTTGTAATGTTCAAGCATTGCAACATATGTGCATTGCATTACTGTGGTTATTTTCCGTTGTTCTAGTTTGTACTTATCCCTAAATTTCAATGAAATGTGATCGTGCTATGTGTTATTTTTTTGTTTTTATTTTAGATTTAGCAGCGCTGGTAGTGCTAAGTGGCTGTTTTAAATATTTGTAATCTTGTATTTTTTTAACCCGTAGTTGGGGGCTTTGTGTTGTTTGGTATATCTTTGTCCACCAGTGTTGCATTTTATTCGTTGAATTCCGGATTACCCTTCGGCGGTGTTTAGTCCCTAATGCTTTCGAGTAAACTGTAAACTCCTTTTTTGCGTTGAACTCTGATATGTTGATAACATTTGAACGATTATGTTCCGTCTAAGGGAAACTTCATGTGCAGTTGATTCGTAAAAACTAATGCTCCGCCATAAAGTTCTGCGTCATTGTAACACCGTATTAACCTATTTCCCACCCCTCTGTGCAGTTTGTAATATTACTTATCTTTCACCATTATCCGATTCCATACATGTAATTTAATCATATCAAGATGTTGCACTAAACCAATTGACGATTAGTTTTAATTTCACTAGTGACTATGTAATAGCAACAGAACATATGTATGTACTGACGAATTAGAAACTCCTTTAAAATACATTATATTGTAACCATTTGGAACGAGATCAGGAATTTTTTTTGAGAGTTTTTGATAACCCTATTCTTCTTCTAAATCCTTCAAAGTTAATCAATGAAGGCGTTTATAACGTCCTTCACTGTGCATTGTTCTTCAAAGTCTCTAAACTCACGTAATATGGCATTTTTTTCTCCCTCTCTTCTCTCTACATTTGCGCTTATATCGTCCTCTATTAAACACCTTGTTTACACTCAGTTTCAAATAATATGTTAAAATCCTATAACCTTTTCCTTGAAGTCCACGTTTCCAACGAGGTAACGCTAATAGATTTTTAAATTTATAGTCTCACAACTGATTAACTGAAAATTATTGGCAATATAAATGGTTCTCATAAATTAGAGAAGTTTTCAGAATCCAAATGATAGAAGTCCTGCCTTTTTACCTTGCAGCGTTTATCGTCACAATTTTTTTAAACTTGTTACTCGTTCTCTTTAAAATTACTGCCAAAATCCGACATGCAATTCGGAAATTCCATATACCGTATTTAGTATAAAGCTTCATGAATTATGCTTAACTTTGCTATCTAGGTTTTCTGAGAATCTTCTTAAGCCGTAATTCTTATATATCCAATTCTCACTTTAGGTTCGAATCCTTAACCCTCGTATCACCGATTGAGTGTTCTTTTACGGACTGACGTGCTACAATATTGTTCATTCGTACGCCTGAATGGCGCAGATTTTCTTCTTGCGTCCAGTCCAATTCCAGTGGTTGGGTTCTGCTGATTATCTCAAATCATAGGGTTAGTATTTTATTAAACGTTATATATTAAACGCAAATGAAAAGTATGAATCCCTCTCCTGACTTGAAACAACCTCTGCTAACATATACTCGTTGACCTTTTTTCTTTATATTTTGTTAGGATATTCTGGTGCCATTTCAAGTCACAAAATGAAACTTAAATCCTGTATTCGTTATGTGGTTTAATAATACCTGATCGAGGATTTAAACAGGTTTTATGAGCTCATAACACTTTGATGAAATGTTTTTTACTCCTTTCTCTCTTAAATATTCTGGTCCAATATTGTAGTTCAGGTTTTCAGCATGATTTTAATCCTCTTTCTTCCTTTTCCCCATGCTCAGAGTTTGAGGTAAACTTTGGTATGAAACAGTTTGATATGCAGCGCAATTTTGATAGTCTCCGCTTGGATATATTTTTTAATAGATCATTACCATAACCAGAACATTTAAAAGTTTGTCTGAATGAACCCCATTTTTACGGAAAATTTAACAGTAGTATGTTATGATATTGTTCATACCATATAAACATTTGTTTAGGAGAGAAATAGTAATATATTCAATTAAGTTTCACTTCAACGGCTAAGCCACTAACATATTATAAATAATAATTTTAAACGGAAAGGAATTGCACTCTTTCACGAAATTGACAAATCTAAATTAGTTATGGAAAGTGTTGAAAAATGAAAAACGCGCTAATTACATTCACATTATTTACTCTGTCCCTTCTCATTGTAAATTTTTCATACTACAACATCCGAGACATGTCCTGTCAAACTTCAATTTTTTCAGCCGGTGGCAGATTTGCTCTGTGATCATTATACACTAGATATTTTAAAACTTTCATTTAAATTTACAATGAATAGAGCAGAGTTAATTAACATAAAACAAAACATTGTTAATTAAGGTGATATTTTAAGGCAGTCATAGAATATTCACCCATGAGATATAACTTATGGGAGAACGCAGAGTGATACTGACGGAATACAGATGAATTTTCCTACATAGGGCTTATAGATCATAGATATTTCGATAGAATTTATGCGACAGAACAATGACTTTAAATTCACCGGTCAAGGCATTTAAAAAAATGACGTGGGTCTCTTCATCTAGAGAAAGCGAATTAACTTCTAAGAATAAAATAGAGTTTAAGTGATCCGTCTTAGAAACCCTCCAATTACGGCATACATTTTAGTTACCAATTACTTGCAAAGCATGAAGACTGAATGCACTTTTTATTCCTGATGTGCTTTTGAAGAAACAAGTTAAAGAGATTCAACTCGAACCTCACTATTGCAACACACAAAATTGCCCTGTATTAGGTTTCCATAAGTTACGGAGAACACAAGTCATGGACACAATTGGTACCCACTAAAAATCCTATAAAGAGACTTAGGTATTCGTGCCCGGGCGATAATATACACGACAAAACAGAGTGGCAAAGGAATGCGATGAACTGAAATAAACATAAATCCTCACAGTAATGGACCCAAGAGAACAGGAAATAAGATGAGGAGGAAATTGCGACCCGAGAAGGAAGAAGGGAAACGTAATCACGACACAACTGGTGCACACGCAGGCAAAGAGGTGGGCAAGACGCCGACACACACACGCACACACCGACAGGAAATGAAGGTAAGGAAAAGGTTGGATAAGGTCTTGGGGACAGGGAAAGGTTGGGCAAAAGTTATGGCGAAGGGAGAGAAGAAGGTAAGGGTAGGGATACGAGGTAAGCTGAGGACGATGGAGCTATGTGTTTAAGAAGGGGAGTAGCAAAGGATAAGGATATACAGAGAAATAGTCTTTGTCTTAAAAAAGGAAAGGAGGGAGAGAGACGGGGAATGGGAAGGGAGCTTCCAGTGCCACGTTCCTACCACCCTCCCTCTCCCTCGCAGCTCAAGACACTCCAGCTTAAGAACTGCTACGTTGTTGGCAGCAGGGGGGTGGCGGGTTGGGAGGCTGCGAGGGGGGAGAGGGTCGGATTCAACTCCTCACCAATGCGTCAACCGCCTCTTATTCCGAGCTCACGATAAAGGGGGGAGGGGGAAGAGTGGGGGCGAAGAAGGGAATCTTGGGTAAGAAAAGGGAGGCTGGGTGGAAGAAGGGAGGGGCTGGAAGGAAGGTCACCGAGGGTGGAGACGAGGCAGGTACTGGGGCTGGAGGAAAGGGAGAGTCTGAGCTTAAATGGAAAGGAGAAAGGAAGGATTTAAGGATGGAGGAGGTGAAGACATTGAGAGGGTAGGAAGTAGGAGAAAATACAGACGCTGAGAGGCTGAGTGTATGGAGATATGGGTGGGGGAGAGTATATATATATATATATATATATATATATATATATATATATATATATATATATATATATATAAGGAGGATGAAATAGAGCCAAGGTATTTAGTCACCGAGCCGTCCCAAAAGCTGAGGTCAAACTGCGCCATAAATTCAACTCACGAATGCAAATGACTATAAAACAAAGCACAACGAAGGAGCGTGGACCCGGAGTAAGACTCGAACCTCTTAGTTACGGGAACAGGACGAGGAGGCACCAGAAAGTATAATAAAAATTAAATAAAAATATAAAGTATAAATAAATTAAAATTTACACAGAAAGGGAACAGAGTGAAATATATCCACATATTTAGCACGTTTTTCATTTTTCAACACTTTCCGCAACTAATTTAGATTTGTTAATTTCGTACAAGCGTGCAATTCCTTTCCGTTTAAAATTATTTTTTATAATATTTTATGGCTTAGTCGTTGAAGCGAAGCTTGATTAGAATTACTATTTTATTCCAAAAAAAATGTATGTATGGTGTAAAAATCTCATAACATAGTACTGTTCAATTTTCCGGAAAAATTGAGTTCATGCTTAGGCAAGCTTTTGAAAGTTCTGATGATAGTATTGATCCATTAAAAAACCTAATCTTGTGTCGGAAGTAGCGAGAATGATTTATTGAGTATGTGATTCGATATATGGCTCCTTTTCTTTCGGCGCCATACCTATCACTCTCGATCATTTCATCGCGTTTATTATCTTCTACGCTGAAGGGAGATCATTCGTTTCAGAAGCAAGGCGACACCAGCCACCATTTCCCTTCTTTTGTGAAATGCATCCTTTCTTATTCTTATTGAGCGCATTCGCCTTAGGCAAACTTTTCTTTTTCTCATGAAAATTCGAATCCGTCTCTCTGTGCCACATGGCGGTATGGAGGGAGGTTCCCGCGTGTGTGACCGAAGGGACACTGTAGGGATAAAAAGAATATGAGAAAGAAAACGTATAAAAGTTTTTTACTCCCTTGATTTTCTCTACGTTACTGTTTCACCAGTTTTGCTTTTCTCTTTCCTGCACTCGATTCGCTCCGCAATTCTTTTTTCCTGCCTTCCGTTCGTTATAACTCTACCAGTTTCTTTTACACCGTATCCATTTCATTTTTGTCGCAAAACAAATGAACAGAGAAGTACAAGAGGGAAAAGACGTCTAACTGCATGGATGTGGAAAACCTGGAAAACCCGGGAATTATAAATTAGACCTCGGCATATTTGTGTTAATTAAATATGGCTGAATTATGAAGAGTATACGGAAAAATAGTAAACCAATACATTAGTTAATTAATCAGCTAGCTTTCCATGTTTCAATATAATTATTTCTAAAAATGATTTGCTAGTTTTAAAGATTCAATTTTATGTTTTTCAAGGAATAAGTATCACACTAGTCATTTTATTTTTTGTCAAAATATATTTTTTGTATTATTCGCAATCAATTAAGTATTTTTCTCAGTAATCAGAGTAGATAGATTTCTACTCCAACTACAACTGAAGACCATGGATCGAAAATGTTTTGGTTACACCGCCCAATATTTCTATAATCGAGTGTTGTTAAGAAATTTTGAGATATTTGGGAACAAAATATTGTTAAATTATATGCCAAGGAAGATGTAATAAATCCTCTCAACATATAGGTCTATTAAAATATAATCGTATTTTTTGAGGAAAAGACAGCGTGGAGGTGGATATGTCACATTAAGACACATTAATTTATTTCCAAAACCAAAGCATCTTTGCCGTTATTATTTTGATTTTTACGTTTAATATAAAGCATTATTATCAATGTTAGTATTCTACCATTTCATGTAGGCTTAGTAAAAACACAAGCTGCACTACTATATTAATTTACCTCTCAATTCCGCATTTTTCCTTGCTCTCTTCATTCCGTTCAATATTCTTTCCTATCCTTTTCCTTTTTCCTACCCTTATCCAGGACTAGATACATTAACCAAGTTAAGACGTATAAGAGCTACCTCAGGGCAGATATAAATAGTCATAACAACCTGGTGATCATGGACAGCAGACTGTGATAAAAGATGATGAAGAAAGAAACAACAACCCAGATGGTACGGAAAGATCCTGGCAGAATAGAGCGCAAGAGATCATTGCGGCCATCAAAAGGGAAATGGAAAGAAATAATGAAAATACCAGCACTGAGGGTCGTTGGAGAGATATAAAGAATATAATTACCAAAACTACCGATGAGCTCCTTGTGAGTAAGGCGGTAATATCTAAGAAGCCAGGATAACAACTCAAAAAAGGGTCTCATAGACGAAAGAAGAAAATGCAAGAATCCTGAAAATGAAAGTGAAGAAGACCTCTATAAACATTTACGGAATCAGTTCATAAGAGAGTGCAAGAAGGCAAAGGAAGAATGGATAGAGAGCTCTTCCGAGTAACTCAATAAAAACATGAAAAAGGGAAATATCGAGGTGGCTTATAAACTAGTGAAGAGGTAATTCGGAGAAAGAAAAACAAAATCGCAAAACATGCGAGTCGCTGATGAAAAAATACTCTTAGATGATGGCGACATTGGAAACAGATGAAAGAAATATATTGAAGTACTATATCAAGCTCTCAAATTACTAGAAGATGGCTTAATTATAGATAAAATCATGGTAGTACGAGGCGTATTCATAAAGTAAGGCCCGTTTGGTCACAGGAAAAAATATACTCATATGAAACACATTTTATTGGCACTTTTAGTTAGCTACAAACCTACTTCACTTATCTACATAATCGCCGTTCACTTCTAAGCATTTTTCGTACCGCTGCACCAGCTTCATTAACCCCTCTTCATAGAAACTCGCCGCCTGAGGGTTGAACCAATCGACAACGCCATTTTTTAGTTCCTCTTCGGTTTTGAAACGTGTCCACGGAACCACTGTTTCAAGTGCAAGAAGAGGAAGTAGTCGCTGGGTGTAAGGTCAGGACTGTACAGTAGGTGGTTTAAAGAGTTCCTAACGACCCAAAAACTCTCGTCCACTGGACATTCTTTGCTCTTTGTGGTGGTCGGTGAGCATTTTCGGTACCCACCTTGCACGCAATGTGTGGTATCCGAGGTTTTTCGTAACAATATTGTAGAGAGTAGTGCGTCCAATTTGAGGAAATTGTTCAGCCAGGCCATTAATTGTCAATCGACGATCACATCGCAGTTTTTGTTCCACTTGTGAAACAATTTCATCGGTCAGAATAGTGGGCCTACCACTTCGCTCTTCGTCATGGGCATTTGTTCGTCCATTTTTAAAATCACAGCACCATTGTCTAACCTTTCCTTCACTCATAACTGTAGTTCCACATAAACTAGGCATAATTCCCGATGCATTTCAGCAGCCGATAATCCTTTTGCATGCAAGAATCGTATGACAGAACGCACTTCACAGCTGGCGGGATCAACGATTGTCGCGGACATTGTTGTTTGCAACCACGGACAAGCAAACGACTTCTGAAACAAAACAAATGCTGCTATCGCTTCTCAATGAATCAGTAGATGGCGCTGCAGGATCAAAACTGTGTTCTGAAGCGCCAATATTTAAATATAAGCAAACGGTACTTACTTTAAGAATACGCCTCGTAGATAAATACGATCGGAGTCTGTAGATATTAAGAAGCGAATTCAACAGAGCCGTGGCAGAGCTGAGGCACAACAAGGCACCAGGAATTAACAATATAAACGTAAAAGTCCTCTATCAAAGATAGCCTCGACAGCGGAAAGATACCAGAAGACTTCGATAAAAGCATGATGATTGCAATACTGAATAAACTGAAAACAGATAAATGCGAAGAACACAGATCATTGAGCCTGGTGACGCAATCATCGAAATTCCCTACTCGAATAATTATCCGAAGAAAAGAAGGAAAGATAGAAGCTCACCTCTCACAAAACCAATTTGGATTCAGAAAAAATCGAGGAGCAAGAGAGGCAATTCTCAGCATGAGAGTTCTTGGCGAAAAAAAGACACACGTAAATAAGCCATTATATGTGGTATTTGTGGACTTGAAGAATGTCTATGACAATGCCGAATGTAACAAAATGTTAAAGATACTAGAAGCTCTTGGATTGGACTACAGCTACAGAACAATTACTCATAGCCTCTACAAAAATCAGGTTACAGCAATGCAAACGAAAAATGAAATAAAATAGAAGCCAAAATAAACAAAGGAGTTAGACAGGGATGCAACTTCTCGCCATCAATATTCAACGTATACCTGGAAGAGGCAATAAAAGAACCACAAGAATTGGGTATCAAAGGAGTCAAGGTAAATGGAGAAGAAATCAACATGCTCCAGTTTGCAGATGACATCGCAGTAGTGGTGGAAACGCGAGAGGACATGTAAGCAACTCTAAGTGCTATGGATGAAGTACTGCAGGAATATAATATAAACACACGCAAGAAGAAAACTAAAATCATTGTCTGTGGAAGGGAGAAGCTGAATGCAGATATCACAATTCGAGGGGCGAAACTAGAGCAAGTGGAATCCTTCATCTATCTGGGCAGCAGCACAACATGTGATGGAAGAAGCTCGACCGGCATCAAGCGAAGAATAGCCCAAGACAAGAACGCATTCATGAAGAATAGACTATTATTATGCCCAAAAAACCTAAGTTTGCAAACAAGGAAGCAATTTTTAAAGATTTTCGTGTGAAGCATGACGCTTTATGGTTCCGGGACTAGGAAAATTGGAAAAGTGGACCAGTGAAGAATAGAAGCCTTTGAAACATGGTGCTGGAGGGGATTGCTAAAGATTAAAGGTAAAGAGAAACGACAGAAAAATTAAGGAACGAGGAAGTATTTATAAATAAGAGCAGAAGAGGATTGAACCATATTGAGGACTCTACGACAAAGAAGAAATAGATGAATTGGAAACACATTGAGACACAATGGATTGATTATGAATATAATAGAAGGAAAAACAGAATGGAAGATTCCATGAGGAAGAACGAGAGAAGTGAACATGTGACGAAAAACAGAGAAGGTATGATGGATTGAGAGAATTGAAATTAAATAGAGTAGAATGGAGGGCTGCAGTAAACATATCCTTGGATTGAAATACTGATGATTACGATCCTATTCCTACCCCTTCTCTCCTTGAAATAGCATTTTCCCACTACTATAATCTCCGACTTTGCATAGCCAATCAAGCCGCTCTTTTTTCATCCTCCGTCACTGCCTCCTTTGGATTTCCCTCAACAATATCCTCTCCTTTCCGAGCATGAGCATGGCATTTCATTGTTTGTTATTCCGACTCTATTTCACCTTTTTCATCCTTTTCCTCAACCACATTTCAAAAGCTTCCAATTGACGCTTATCTTCTTGCTTCAACGACAATGTTTCCGCACCATACTAAACCACACTCCATATTAAAGTTTTAACGAGCCTATTATTAACACCCTTACTGAATGCCCTCTTCAAAAATAGCCTTCCTTCTTGCGGAAGATACCTTGCATAGTGCAATTCTTCTCCTTGCGTCCCTACTACTTTGACGAATTTGATTCGAAACAATTCATAGATAGGTAATTTGTTTTACATGCTCAGATTTTGAACCATGTATTTAAATGTTAGAATTGGTAAGGCTTAATTTTGGTTAATTTTCTCTGCATATTTTGAATGTTAATATGTAGAGGTATTGTCTCTGGCCGGTTATTAATTTTTGTACGAAAAATAATTAGCGGTATTTGGTAAATCATATCCAGATCATTAAAATTCTAAAAATATTCAGCCAAGAATAAATAAGAACAAAGTTTACATTCCTTATTATTTATATGTTTCGGCTAAGAGGAAAACCTGCCACTCTTGAATTTATTAAGAGCAAATGCTTCCATTCCTCAAATTGGATTCCATCCCTCTTTCTGTTCCTTCAGAATGTTTACTTTCCTCCATACCTTTTCTAATCCTACACTTTCTTCATGCTATCCATCCCTTCGGTCATCCCTTTTTTATTTGAATTTGTATTATTATTGTTATGTATTGAATTAATATCTGTTGAGAGTCCAGTATAAGGTAGCGGTTGAATGAGACAAGAAAGAGCTATAGAGAATCTGGTTGCAAACAAATTCTATGGAATAACATCTGGCTAGATTAGTGTAAAATGTGCAACCAACATACACCGAAGCGTAATTGTTAACTGCATTAAGATAATGATAACATAGAAAATGCAGAGTGTAAAAATCATTCACCTTCACCGGGATACGATCCCGGATCCCTCGTTGTCTGACCAAGTGCTTTAGCCAGTTAAGCTACCGAGGCGTCCTCATACACACTGAATTTTTCGGGCTTTTAAAGGAACGAGATTTTGTGACGAAATACCGTACATAGAATGTCACAGGCATTACATAAAAAAATGGAAAATAACATAGAAACATCGACTTCTTAAGCATTCAATACACAAATAAGTAAAACTGTGTACCGGCTTAAATTATACGATCCTGGCATTCAGTAATGATCTACCCGATTTCTAAATTTTGTGTCCAATTATACACCATTCTAAAAGATACGTCCAACCATGTTCGTGTGACGGCTAATAATTAATCATTTTGTGTGAAAGAATAATAAATCTTCACAAAGAGAAAATCGACGTTATAAACTTTTGGAAATCGTAAAAATGTGAATAAATATTTGATAATATCCTAATTATTATTTTGAAATCTTCAAATTAGACAGTTGTAAAAGATTTAAAATTCTATTTTGATGCTTGTCTTGCTACTATATTGCCATTGAGTGTTCGCGTTTAATAACTTGAAGGAAGTTAAATTATTTATAATAAGTATATTCATAAATCTAGTTAACATTTAGTCGAAGGTAAACATGAGAGAAGTAAAACTACCTATGGATTTAACACGAAACAATATTTTAGCTTTCTCCAATTTAATTCTCCCATTATGAACGGAATCGCATATTGTGCGTGAACACAATTTCGCCGGTGCACAAATTTCGGTGATACTGCCCGGAGCCTCCAGGGTGTGAAGGTCTCCATCGTGGCGAAAGCCGTGCGAAATTCCGCTCTATCGCGGATCGTATGCATTATAAAGCATCCCAGGCCGCATTCCTTGGTTCTTGACGTCTTTATAACGCATGACAAGTGTACTGTAACAGCCCAACCTCCATTTCAACGTCTTTCTCAATCTCCCACTCTAAACTCTCTCTCCCGCCGACGTCCCTGTTCCCTCCCCATTCGCCCCCCTCCTCCCCCACCCCTCCCTCACGCATAATGCCTTTTCGCCAATGCTCTTACCTGTCGCGCCACGCTCTCCTCCTTAACCACACACCCCCATTCCCCCACGCCTCTCCCCCCACCCCCTCGCCCACGAGGCCTTAAACCACGGCTCCTTCCCGGGGAAAGCTCACCATTCCATGTCTCACCCGTCCCCGCTCGCTGCTGCCACACCCCTCCCATTTCATCTCCGCCCAACACCAACTCCACCCGTTCTCGACAGAGCTCACCGAAATCTCTTACGTAACCATATTTCCCCCTCGGAAAAAATCACTCTCCAACTCGTACGCACTAGCTAGAGGGGCGGGAGAAACCGCCATCCAGTTCCCATTCGTTTTCTATTCTCCTGCCACCACCGACTAAACCGCTCCAACCCCTTTCTCCACCCCTCTTCTCCCATCATCCCTCGCCCAGTGTCTCTTGTCATTGTCGCTGAGCTAGGATTCTGTCTCCCTTCGCCCTCCTCCGTCTCGTCTCTTTTTCCGAGCATTTCCCTCCCTTCTCCCCATTCTTTAGTGTCTCCTGTCACGTTTATCCTCACAGCCGCATCACAGTCTCTCTTTTGGCCGTTGTTTTCGTGATTTTGCAGTACTCTCGAATCCTATTTCCTCCTTTTTTTTAAGAATTCTATGCCCGTCTTTCGCAAGAATGCCCCTTTGACGAAAATCGAATTCAATGTCGGGTCTAAGGCACCGATTTTCTATAACTCCTATGCTTCCTTACAAATAAAACCTCCAAAGAATTGTTATGTCCCATGTTTACGCACAATTGTGTAAATGTGTTGAGTTTAATCTGGTTGTGACTTCATGTCAGAGGTTAATATCTGTCTCTTGAGATTTGAATGGCATAATATTGCGTTGAGGTGAATGGAAGATAAAATGTTTTTCGCGTTTCCTGGTTTCTTCATCTAGTTTGTATTACTGCTGAAAAAAATTGCTCCAAAATTATTACATCTTCTTTACGCAGTAAACTAAAATATTTCAATTAGTGTTGAATGGCGCAGCGTGGTGAACGGCATTTTATTTTGAGAAGACCTGTAATTTCCGCTACATTACTTACTTCAATCCCACTACTGCTGATGATGATTTCCACGAAAAAATATTTGATGTTCACCTACCAATACTGGAGAAAATTTTTCTTCGTTCATTTAATCTAACGTGGAAATAAAAGTTTTTTATGTAGTCATGTAGCCAAACAATGATGAAGGAATCTACACAAATAAATCAGATTACTAATTCATAATTTGTAAAACTGCACAAGTATGTATAACAGCGTCTATAGCAAGTATGTTTTCCTTTCTATTGAATGAAAAACCTTTCAACACCGAAAACGTTTATTATACGTTTTGTGTAAATTTTCATTGCAATTTCGTGTTTATGGCCCCCAATCAAGTAACTTTTACGTGTCGCCGCTATTTGCCATTATTTATATGTAACGCGAAATATGTAATTACACTATGTTTTTAACACTACTATCATCCGTTACAATATGAATGTTAAACATTTATTTTTCAAAAATTAATGCCAACGTAAACATCCTGAAGGCATTAAATATATATATAAGGTATTATGTTATTTCTAAAATTAAACGGTAGGTTACCGAGATTTTTACCCTATCTTAAACTTGCTGTTTTAGTACTTCTTTATAAAAATAGCAATGTTGACAAAAACTTACGATGGATCCAAATAGTTCGCAAAATTTCGGTATTACTGATAGAACTTCCTAAGTTTTGAATACGTGTACGTAGCTGTGGCACACCATGCTTCTGTTCCATGCTATTTCCTCTCTGTCTTCGTCACTCTCATTTCTCATTTCCTTTTCCATGGAAGCCTCTGGGTATTCCTTTCTCTTCGTCTCATTCTTTTAAATTCATTTTGTTCTCCAAGATCAGGGCGTATCTTGGAAGGGTCCGTTATCTCCTCCTTTCGCTTTCGGAGAACTTCCAACTGTGCTATCGCATGTACGTCTCCTCTTTAAACCTAGGTTTATCCATTCAATGTATAGCAGTCATTTCCATCATCATACCCTCGGTGTTCCCCATCGTTTCTCTTTCTCTTCCCCTCGCCATTTTCCATGCTGTAGTATGCTGCAGAGTTCATATTATATACTTCTCCTGCAGGTTTATCCGTTCTTCCTCTAAGCACTCTGCATTTAATGATGTTTGTTATGAAAATCTACTTCATCCAAGCTATGTGGGGAAAAATGGCTTCGTGCAGTTTTGTAACTTGAAGGCTATAGAAGTGCAAAGGGAGTGAGGAGGTGGATTAGAGTTTTAGGTTATATTGGCATGGCTTCTTGCGTAGAGTGGGATTAGATAGTAACCCATTTGTGAAGAAATGAAGATTTGGCATTTACTATTCCGAAAGTTATTGAGCTATTCGTTTTTCATAGAGTCATGTTGTGTTTTGGTTTTGTTGAATATGGAATATATCTTGATTAGAGTAAAAAGAAACTTTAGATTAGCCTCACGTCTTGACTTAAGCTACTTTTGGTTAACTTATACCTATAAAAGGTAGCATGGCACATATATAATCCATGTTTATAGCTTTCTTTTGACTTAGTACTCAGGTGGGCGCAATTTAATACTTTTTCGTCCTCATGGGAAGTGTATCATATCCTCAAATATCTTTTTGGAAAGCGCTACGAAAAATATTAAATTTAACATATGATGTTTGTGATTGATTTGAAAACCGTCACCTGTTGGTCCATTGTGTGGAAAGTGTGTATTGGTGTAACTTCGTATGTGTTCGTGGGTTTTCTGTATATTCCCAGAAACTGCGGGAGATGCCGCAGCAATAACTATAAACATAGTCATCCGCTAATATGCGTTGCAATTCAACAATTACAGTATTCAGAGTGTGAAAATCATTCGCTGGTGTATACATATACATAAAAAATATAATATAATGATATCCCGGTCAAGACGAAAGATTTTTACACTCTGAAATTTTTGAATTTCTGTATGCTGTTTCTTCCGAGGCCTATAAGTTTAGAATATTAGAAATTTAACTACAAATATGAACGGTTTGCCAATGTCTGTTTTCCAATCTCATTTAAGCGTGCCTTGCTTACCTAGGCTTTGAAACATGCGTAATATTCTTGAACAATTTGGAGAGGGCGGTGTTCTTAATAATCTGTTACCACATTTTCTCGAATAATATTCAATAAAATATTATTTCCTCGGTCATCCATCATCATCTGAAGGTATTATACTTGTACTGATTGCAACTCAGCAAATTCTTTTCCTCTACCAATTCATTTCTCCACAGATATTTTAATAATTTGGTTTTATAAACATCTATCAGAACTTTTTTAGCTTCTTTAAAGTCCTTTCATGCCATCATTATTTCCATTATACCTTCAGTACACTTATGTGTCTCAGGACATAATTAGCCAATTATTTTCCTCTTCCACCCTGAAGGTTTTATACGCATTAGCCACAGGCACGCAAAAAGACTGCTTCTTTAATTGTGAGACATGTTATAGAATCTGTTGTACTATATTAACACTGAGTTACTTTTCCATCGCTTCAGTATTTTAACATTTCCCTTGCTGCATCGAAAAGCATGGCCTAAGTAAGTTTCCGTTTTCTTTCCTGTCTGCACTGTTCATTCATCTTTTCTTACAGCCTCTTATCTCTCATTTCCCTCTCATTCCTACCACGTCTTCCCCTTTGTATTTTTCCCATCGGAACCCGTAATCCCGACTCATGTATTCTTCCTACCTCCTCCCGCCATTCCTCAAAACTCTGCAACACCTGCCTCTTCCGAACCTTTCATTCCAAATTTTCCATCAATTGGGTTTCCCTCGGAGGGTGAGAGAGATCCCGCGAGTGTGGAACCGAGTAAAAGAGAAGGATCGAAGACATGAGGCAGATCACAAAGATGAATTGGCACAATTCTAGTCTCTACAAAACGTGTGTGCGTACATATATCAAACACCTTGCGCCCGTGCACTGATAGCCTACCGAACATCACCTTGTCTCTAAGGGAAAAATATTATATTTATAATATTTTTTCACCCTTTCAGCACTTCTTTGAAGTGAACTGGCAACTATTTCGCTTGGAAATAACACTATAGCTGGTAGCTATTTTGCTACGAATCCAAGATTCTGTTTTCACCTTGAGGAAATATCTTTGTTATTGAAATTTTAACTACTGCGCTCAATAGTTTCAGAGATTGTAAACCGATTGATTGGATTATATGAATGAATACGAATGCCAGACATGAGTTCTTTGGCGCAGTGTACCTAATTTTATAAGTAAAATGTCTCAATCTAAATTCAATGGAATGGAGGGTTGGCTCCCTATATGAAAATAATTCCGTTAGCTGTACAGAATTATTATCAAGATAATATTCTTGAAATTAGTGTTCAAACTATTTTATTAACCCGCTTAATTCTTTCAACTAAATTCAGTCCCAATGCAGTTAAACGAAGTTTGTCCCAATTAAAATTTGTTGAATCGCATCCTTTAGAATTCGGGTGAAAAATTTCGTTCAGTGGAGAGGTTTTCTTCTGTGGCTAATTGTCGGTGAACGCTCATATTGTTTCAACCTTATAATAAGCGTTAATGGAATTTCTTAGCGAGAATATAAGTTTCAGAAAATAATCAGCAATTAGGCCTCAAGAAAGCGTTTCTAGGTAGCTGAGAATTAGGCTGTTCTTTTTATAACTTTGCATGCGAAAATTAGGCTTTATATTCGTCATCGAACAGGTGTTGTGCCGATAGTCGCTAATTATTAATAATGAAGGCTGATGAAGGCATGTAATTTTTTTCTCGGAAAGACCTCTATGTATTTTTGTCATGGCTGTCTTAATTTGACAGTTTTAATAGTAATCCAGTTGTTTCTAATTTTACACGTTATTATTATTTTTTAAGAAATTTTCAATTTGAAATATCATTACAGTTGAAAGTTAACGACCTTGGCTTGGATTTTAGAAAGTTACATATTCTCGGTAAATTATTGGTAAAATTCGGTATAACACATTTTACGAATGGTTTTGACGGGCACATAAATATTGAACATCGTTGGAACGCCCAACTTTACTGTCCTAATCCTTAATTCAAGGGTTGGTGAAATGTTTCACCTGCTCTATTTTTTCCTATCCCTTTTATTTTGTCATGTAATATAGCTTTCCTCTCTTTCAAAAACAGCATAGCCGTTGTATGTTATTTCATTCCATTCCAATCACAATGATTCCACCTTTCCCTCTTCAATAAATCTTACCCCTTGAATAACTGGGACACTAAAGATTAGTCATAGCAAAGCTAACTCATTTTATGGATTCCCCACAGCCTTTAAGGCCTATCTCCATCTCTTTCAATGTCTCTTTTATCAACCTCTTTCCATTCGCCAAAAACACGTGTTACAATGGACACCCGACTTACTATTCATCCTAAAACTACCCATCCCAAATTTTAATCAACCCACGAACCTGAGAGACTGTACAGGTTATGGATAGGCCACCTATCCCTCTAATCTACTTCTATATTCCGCATTGAAATCAATAATTCTACCCAATATACGCTGCCCAGTGCCTTCCCTAAATATCCGAAAAAAGTAATTTTATCGTGAATTTACCATTATGCCTTATCTATGAGTAATTTCTTTATTACTATGGTATCACGTGTGCCTCTCACCTTCCGGGACCCAAACTGATCATTTCCTAAGTAATCCTTCTCCAATTGATAAGCTTAAGGGTCACATTACGGTAGCTACCAGAGAAATCAAGCATGTCGTGATAAAGTTCTTAGTTGTAGCTGTGTATTCATTATTTTTGGTGTGGGAATTGGCACTGAATTGATGTAATCTTCCAGCCGAGCTCTGGTCCCTTAAATTCAACGAATCACCCCCATGAAATCTCTTCCCTCCTTGTTTCTCTCGATAAATGGCGACTGGTGAGCGATATTTTGAATTGAATTTAATTATATTATCTTATATTATTATATTTATTGATTATAATTATATATTTAATAAATATTGAAAATTATACCGTTGATGAGCGTGTGCCTGAGCATGGATTTATTACTTTGTGGTGAAGTACAGGAAAAACCCTGAATCCATGTAGCCGAGCTCTAGCAGGTTTAGGATGTTTTCGAAAATTGAAATGATTTCTCTTTTTTAACCAGTACTTTTGTAGCAGATTATTTATTAAAACTGAAGTTTATAAAAAATCGTGTACGCTTCAAAGTGTTCAGGTTTTTGTGCATCATATTTTTTTGTTCAGACTTTTGATAGTAATCTGTTGGCAGAGTAAAAATTTTACAACGGCCGTTCGCTTTGACCATCATCTGAACAGCTCATCCGTGGCCTGTTGCTTTTCAAGATACCGCTTGAAGCGGAATTAATAATTTCTTGGAATTGTCTAAATTTCCATCACCTCTATGCTTCCTTTTGCCCAAATAGGGAAACGAGGTAAAATTTCCTTAATTAACCGTTGACCAAAGGAACCACATCAGCTTCTGCCCTTTGCTAGCGGTCGCACCGCACAACAAACCGCCAGATTAATCAATTATTCACTGCCACCACCCGGAGGGATGCACGCTCCTAGGAGGACGCCCTCTGGCTCATAATGACCGGAAACCATTTCGGATAAGAAAGAGGCGCCATGTTTACCGTGAGTTGCTTGATTAACGGTATGCGTAACACCACAGCTCCCTTGAGGCTCTTTTATCGTCGCAAGGGGGGCATGTTTTTCCTTGGACAATATTTTTTCAAAGGTTGTCTCTCCGATTTAAGTCACTACAAGTGTTTCTTAAGGCCTTCTTAATTATATGACTGAGATTCATCCAATTATATCTGGCTTGTTCAATTACTCAGAGTAAAGTTCAAAACTGTAAATGCTGTTGACTCAGTTTTTGAGCAATTTCTAGCATATACGGGGACCGTTTCAGAAGTAAGGCAATTAAATTCGCTCGCCGTTCCTAGTGGTTAAAATGGAATAGGATCACTAGTAATGGATGAAATGGACGCTGAGATTTGCCGAACAATTGGTCCCAGTGCTCTGACAGCTGTGGAAAAGGCGGAAGGTTATTGTAAACCCCTTCGCAACGACCGTGTCACGAAAGATAAACCGAGCGGCAATTACAAATGAACTTTTGCAACGCATTGAATATGAACCTAATTATTTGGACAACGTAATAAATGGTAATAGGACCTGGATATTTGAGTACGATTCAGAACTAAAACACGCCAAGGCAGCACCGAGACGTTCCCCAAGCCCAAAAAGGTAGGAATGCTAAATTAAAAAGTGAAAAAAATGCTCATTGTCTTTTTCGACAGTAAAGGAGTGGTCTAGGAGGAGTTTGTTACTCTAGGTGGTGAACTCAGCGGTGATTACTGTGCATATAAAAAGCACTGTGTGTATAGTTTATATATTATAATTAAAAAGTAATCTACCGGTTGTGGTAGGTTTTTGGGTGGACACAACTATCAAATTAATAACTTGCGATTCCAAACAAAACACAGTCGAGCAACATACTCGTAATCTACGTCAAGTCCGTCGTCGTCTCTGTGTACTTCCCTCCTCCCTTCATCCCATCCAACACCGCTATCCTGTTCCTGCCCTTTCCTCGTTTACCTAACATTTTCTTCTCTCTGACCGTTTTCAAATCTTCCACTGCCACTCAATACGCCTTTAATCCAATTTTCCTGCCTCCATAGGATTTCTCCCAACATACCCCTCTCCTCGCCAACCATATCTAGTACTTCCTCATTTGTTTTTCTTCCGATCCATTTCATCTTCTCTATTCTTCTCCACACCCATATTTCAAAAGCCTCCAATCTACGTCTATCGTCCTGCTTCAGTGACCACGTTTCCCCGCCGTACATAGTTACGCTCCATATCATTTTTTTACGAGTCTTTTTTTAACCTCACTACACAACGTCCCCTTCACCAACTCCCTCCTTCTTTTGAAAGTCTCTTTCTCTAGCGCAATTCTTTTCCTTACGTCCCTAATACTTTGACCGCGTTGGTTCAAAAAGCTTCCGTGATACGTAACCTGATCTACCTGCTCTGTTTTTCCCCTTCTATTTTCATATTTAGCTTAGCCTTTTTCTTTCCGGAAAATCGGATAAATTTTGTTTAATTAATATTGATTATTATCTCACATCTATTGCACTGAAGCGCCAAATCACTCAGCAATGCTTGCAACCCCTTGGCCGACTGACAAACCAAAACCTGATAATCAGCAAACCTAACTGATTTTAGGAACTCCTCTCAGACTTTCACTCCCACCTCTTATCTCTTCCCATGCCTCCTTAACCGTTAACAGTTGGAAACCCTGCCATACACCCCTCCCAGCACTGCCCATCCGGACTCTCAGTTCACCACTCGCGCCTGAGCAGTCTGAGACATTTATAGGTAGCGGATTAGTCTCCTGTCCCTCCAATCCATTCCTATTTTCTGCAATATACGCATTAGTTTTTTCCAATTCACTCTATCAAACGTTTTTTTCTAAATATTCGAAATAGGCAAATACGTCCTGATTGTTTTCTATGTTCCTCTAGATTAGTGACTTCATTACTGCAATGGCATCACGCGTACCTCTCCCCTTCCTAAACCCGAACTGATCATCCCCTAAGTAATCATAGCCCTGCTCTCTAACCTTTTTTTAATGATCCTGAGAACAACTTTAGCAGCGTGGGTTATCAAACTTATTGTTCTGAGTCCTCACATGATGTAGCCTTTACCTTTTTCGTACACACACACACACACACACAAACACACACACACACACACACACACACACACATATATATATATATATATATATATATATATATATATATATATTACTTAGACAGTAACACACAGCACGAGAGCACATAAAAAGAACACTCACAATAATATCTTGCTAATTTCGACGGACTCGAGCTCCGTCTTCTTCGGAAGATAAGATATGACTTCCGTCTTCCGAAGAAGACGGAGCTCGAGTCCGTCGAAATTATCAAGATATTATTGTGAGTGTTCTTTTTATGTGTTCTCGTGCTGTGTGTTACTGTCTAAGTTTTTTATTCAACACTTCCGTGTTACTTCGAAGAAATTATATATATATATATATATTATATATATATATATATATATATATATATATAAGTATATATATATATTCAAACTTGAAAATCCCGCCATGCGGCGAACAAATATTCATTCAAACAGAAATAGGTATAAGGAAAGGGGATAGGAAAACACTTAAAAGGCGAACACAGGACATGTGGGGAAGGCTGTTACTGTCTAAGTTTTGTGACGATTTCGATGAATATATATATATATATATATATATATATATATATATATATATATATCGCGGGTCGCGGTGGTCTAGCGGGTAGAGCGTTGGACTGCTGACCGGAGGGTCCCGGGTTCGATTCCCGGGCAAGGCACTTTGGGCACCTGCAGCTCCACCCAAGCTTGTTGATTTTTCGGGTACCAGATCTTCCTGGAAAACCATAACCGGCACAGGGAAAGGAACTGGCCCCCCTACCCTGATGTGTGAATATACACGCCGTCGGGCTTGGTACACGGGTGAGCTCTACCATCTAAACCGACCTTCGGGTTGATTACTGTGTTTATGGTTTTTATATATATATATCGATGATGCGGAAGTACTCACGAGAGCAATATAATATAATATAATAGCAATGTAATATAAGAGCAATATAATATATATATATATATACATGCATACATCACATACCCACTTGGGGTATGTGATGTATGGTGTCTTGGTCCTGCTTATCAACGTTCACCCTCTCAGTTCTTTAGCGCGCGCACACGAACGGACGCACCAGTATTTCAACGTGTACACGTGGGTAGTCACGCTTTAGCAAACGCCACCTACCACCCACTTAGTCAGCGGGTAAACATTACTATTGGTCTGCCGGAGTCGCCACCATACCCCTTGAGCTGCGCCAATTTTATCTGTTGCTCATAATATCCCCTCAGGTCCGTCGAGGCCTTCGATTCCAAATGTCCTCAAGAACTTCAGTTCTCCCTCCCTGCAAGTGGCAAGCTGGCACCTGTCGTAGAAAGCTTCGCGTGGTGAATGAAACCACCAGGAATCGTTCTTCTTTTTGGGGTTTCTCAAGTGCGAAGAGAAATACTTGTTCTCCCTTTTTGTACAAAACATTATAATTAGAGGGTTTCTTTGGTAAGGATTTTTTTTGCATTTTGTCTTTATTTAAGAAACACTTTTTTTCATATTAATACCTAAGTACACACAAAAATTTTCAGGAAAATGAAAATTATATTTAGGCCCTGAGTCTTATATTTCATAACTATACTTTTCATTCAATTAAAATAATCGTAAACAATTTATGGCATTATATTTGTTAATTAAAATTTTACTATTTTTGGTGTTTTAAAGAAGGCTTTGGTTCGACACAGCCCATACAATTGTACAATGACACATTTACTTACCTCAACCCAAAAAAGCCTAACACCAGCACAACCTAACATTTGGCAACATGGTAAATCCCTCTTCAAATCCGCCGACTTATTTCCTTCCTTCGTCTTGTCCAGCACCGGTATTCTGTTCCTGGCCTTTCCTCGTTTGCCTAACATTTCCCTCTATTAGATTCTTCCACATCCTACTGCCTGTCATAATGCCTTTCATTCATCTTCCCTGCCTCCTTTAAATTTCTCACAACAATTCCCTCTTCACCCCCATCATGTCTAGCATCACATCTTCGTTTTTTTACCACTCAGCCCATTTAGACGTTTCCATCTTAATTTCCACCCTTACTCCACATTTTTAGTTAATTTAAAAACCATTCCAAATTTTAAATCATGATTCCCCGATCAGATCAAACATTAATTTAACCGCATATCTTTATAAAGAGTTTCACAAATAGTATCAATAATAATGTCATATCCTTAAAGGAAATTTGACATAATTAATCACATTTAATAGAATAATCAGCCGTATTAACATCATAGAGAGAGTATATGATGTAATACCTAGTGATATATTTGAAATTAAAAGACATTTCCAAGTTTGCAAAATCTACCTCAACCTTATCCAGATATCACGGACTAAGGGAGAGACTTTGACACTAACCTTAAGTTTAAAAAAATCCCGATAAAGTGAAAAATGGAGCATGTGTATTTAATTGGTATATTTTTTTTATTTGTGGTATAAATGGTATATTTTAATTAAAATTGTATATTTAAATTGTATAACTGTTATTTGAATAATAGTTACATAACCTTATTTATACATTAGTTAGTCCATTATTTCATGAATGGAGTTGAATAGTTTCTAAATATTTAGTTATAGGGATTTTCTATCCTATATTTCTTGGCTAATAAAAATAACAAAAACATTTTCTCAGTTCAGAAAATTTCATGAAATACTCTAATATTGAGAAAGTACCTTAAAAATCTTTTGACTTCTATTTCGGTCCCTAAAAATTGGAATCAATAACCTTTGTGAGTTTTATTTTAGCAAATTGGATTATGAGTTTTCTTAATATCAAAAGGATATCAACAATGAAAGAGAAACGTGAATGTCGCAATGAGGCGCACAAATGGTTGCTACGTAAGTTTGCATGAACGTAGGGCCTACGAAGACGTTTGAGCTCTTGTAATTCCTATTTTATGATGCAACTCCTACTTCATTCCAAGATCCAAACACCCAAACGTCATGAGTGTGAAAGGAGGCAGAAAAAAATATTAATTTAAATCGATTATCGCTTCGGCACCATGATTTTGCTCAATAGCCAGAAACTACAGTATTCTCCAGGCGTAGCGGTAAAATTTTTAACATTCTCTTTAATCCCTTTTTCAACGTAACCCTCGAGCAGATTTTCCTCCCTCGAACTTCTTTTACTCTTATAATCTCTCCTAATTTTCATTATCCCACGGCCAATTTCACGACAACACAACTCTATCTAAGGAAAAAAAACCTCAACAGTCAACTCGTTCTTAATTTTCGACCTCCTGTAGCTGCCAAGAGAGCCAACCAACCATCACCTTCATCAATTAAACGGAACGCTCCGGAAAAGTACTCCCTCTTCTGAAGCGCCTCCATCCAGTAAATTCCTTATTTCCTTCATTTGCTAACCTCTCCCTGCTGTCCCCCACAGGATCTCTTTCTCACTCCCTTCCGTTCCGTCCGCTTAAAGAGCTGTCACGTACTCTTAGGCACCCCTCCCCTACTCCCTTATAGGACCCCATTTAACTTAATCGATTTCCCCCTCCTCCTACCTCGTGCACGGTGTGTGTATATATGTAAATATGCTTGTATATATATATATATATATATATATATATATATATATATATATATATATATATATATATATATATAAACACAAGCACATCCACCCGGCAAGTGGAAGGTCCAGTGTTCAAATCCCGGTTAAGGATATATTTTTACATTCGTGATCTGCTCAAAAAACCGCCTTCCCCACATGTCCTGTGTTCGCCTTTTATGTTTTCCTATCCCCTTTCCTTATACGTATTTCTATGTTTGAATGAATATTTGTGCGCCGTATGGCGGGATTTCGTATTTGAATGTGTATCTGGCCAATGTGGCTCATCTCTTCTTCTAGCTATGCGTGCCATGAAACGTACTGTTCCTATTCTCTATGATTCTATATGCTTTCTAACCAACTGTCCCCTCTTCTTGTGGGTATTGTCTATTTCTCCTTTGATGGGTGGAACAGCTCCCTAAAGCCTTCCTTTGGCAAATGATTCGAAGCACTTGGGAGTCTTGAAAACATCGCAGATCTCAAGGTAAATTAAGTTTCCTCGGTGGTGTAATTGGTAGCACATCCGCCCGGCCAGTGGAAGGTCCGGTGTTCAAATCCCGGTATATATATATATATATATATATATATATATATTCATTCACGTAGAAATACAGAAAAGAAACTGTACGCTCGGTGGTCATGATACTTCGAAACCTAAACCAAACGAAACTATGCAATAGAACGCGTTTGGTGATAAAAAAAACTGATCATCAATGTGATTTACGCGACTATACTCAAAGGGAAATTCAAAGGTAGGAAATTCTAATTCCGAGGATTCCGATTATTTCAACTAATATGTCCTTTGAGTTTATAAGAATACAATTTCCAATTTGTGTTGCACTCATGATGACGATTAATAAATCACAAGGCCAATCGTTGAGTGTGGTCTGTGGTGTTGTGGTCTGTGTCTATAAAACTCATGTTTTTCTCATGGTCAATTATATGTGGCATGGTTGTGGTCAACCGATATAAAAACAAAAAATGTTGTATATCAGAAGGTGCTTGGCTCAAGAGAATGAACCCAGATTTATTCATAGATTGAATAAAAAAATGTTTTTCTGACAAGCCATTATAATACTTTATTTTAAGACTTATTTTATATACTTATTTATTATACTTATTTTTAATGCTTTATTTTAATTATAATACTTATTTTTGTAGTTTCATTGAATTGATTTTTTGTTCTTATATAATTATAACAAGTAAAATATGATTTAAAATCGGAACAGCCGCTCTTCATTTATACACCTGTAAATGGTGTAACTAAGCTGTTTATTGATTGTTAGGCGGTGTGAAATTTGCTGGGTCAGCTAGTAAACGAGGTGTGTTAAAAAATTAGCGGAAATTTAAATTTTTCGGAGAAAAATATTTATTTATTTTTATACCTTGATGTCGTCACCTTCAATGTAGTCCCCATTGGAGATTAGTCACTTGTGCCAGCGCTTCTTCCAATCCCCGAAACACTTCTCAAACTCGATCTTTGAGATAGCCTTTAGTTCTTTCAGCGATGCGCTTTTAAGTAATGCGCCATTTATTTTAACAAATGAAAATTGCCGAGGTCATAAAACACGTCTAACCGTAGTGGCTGTCACAGGCAAAGTCCACAATGAAAATAGCTGAAAGTTTTATCATACCTCAGGGGCATGTATGCCAACATAATAAAAAAAAGTTTGACAATCGGACTCTCTTAACCCGCGAAATGAAAAAATTCCTGTTAATTTTTGAACACACCTCGTATATTATATATACATACACACAAACGTACAAGCATGTATGTAAGCGCAAGAAAGCGTGTACACCTGCAAACGCTCACCTATCTCCCCGTCTTCAAGAATATTTTTTATGCCTCGTTTTGCCAGTCGACCAGAAAGGCACTGGAGGCTGACTGCACCATAATTCAAACAACGTTAACCCCATTCAGATTTTTACGGCATCTAAAATCCTCCGCCTCAATTTCTCCCTGCTCCAAAGCAACCAACGGGACGTAGGGGATCTTTTCAACTCTCGGCATCTGTGTGAGAGGGTGCGCACGTCTTGATGCGCAGGATCGACTTTGTTCGTTAGAAATCTTAAATTTTGGGATATCGTGTGGACCTCAAATATTGTTTCCCTCTTCGATCCACAGCGATCTTCCGTCTCTGGGAAGACATCATTCCTTTAGGCATTAGACACAAATTTATTCTTATCAGTCATTTCATATTTTCCCAAGATGTTTAAATTTAGTATTATATTCAGCAATCCGTTGTAACTAAACTTAACTTGTAAATAATGGAATAATTCAACCATTTAAGGGTGTAAAAATCATTCGCCTTGACCGGGATTCGAACCCGGTCAAGGCGAATGATTTTTACTCTCTGAAATGTTTGCATTATAATGCACACATAGCGGGTGACTCCGTTAAAGTTACTGTTACAGTTTCTTGAAATGGAATAATTGTTTTGAAGATGATATTTTCCAGGAATATTCCTGAGAAACTTAACCATGGATAAGTACATATTTTGTGAGTTAATGTTGGATTAATAAATTCTGCCGTTCAATAATATTTTACATTAGTAATATTAATAATCATGCTGGTAATCCGAAAAGTTAAGAAAGTATGCTTCCTATGACGAAGAAATATGATATATTACTGAAGGAGGAGTTACAGAAAATATTTTTTACCGGTAAAAATTTGTTTTCGATCACTTCCCAAATTGCAACTATCAGTTATTAAATATTATATTAAGAAATTTCGAAGTTAAATTGCTGGTAGTTTCAGTGGTATTATGCAATAATTTTACAATAGCTGAAATGTTGATAAAAGTTATCACCATAAACCACAAACCTTTCAACCACAAACTTTCGGTTTGGTCAAGACAGTGTTAAATTCAATATCAAATTGCCATCTAAAATTAAACCTCCTATGGGCAAGAGAAAACTTCAAGCAAAATTGAGGCTCTCGAACCAGGACGGAACCTCCAAAAAGGGGAATATCTTCTTAATACCACTTTGACAAATTAAAGATTAATATACTTCCAATATACTCGTTGGATGGTCATGGGAAATTTTCATTAAAGTCACTCAAACTCTCTAAGTAATTAAAGAATGTAATTTAAAGAAGAGAATTGTTGACGGAGAAACCCTTCCTTCAGTAACGTTATAAAGACTATAGCGCTCCAGAAAATTTTGAGTGCGGCAAAAACAGCGAAAATAAAACTCAAAAAAATTCAGTAGTACGGGTAAATAATATAAAAGAATATAAAAACTTATATTCATTGGAATGGCTAATTTGTGTGCTGCGAAAATTACTGCTAATTCTGGGTGCGGCAATATAACTTCCTTTTTTATATTTAAAATGTTGTCCGATATTTTACGAACTATTGGAGGATATACGTAGATTTGAACCATTTGTAATTTTGGTGTGGAGAAGAATGGAGAAGTTGTAATGGACCGAAAGGAAAACAAATGAGGAAGTACTGGAGATGGTGGGTGAGGACAGGGGTTTGTTGAAAGAAATCCTATGGTGCCAGGGAAAATGGACGAAAGGCGTATTGATTGACAGTGGGATATTGAAGACTGTAATAGAGGGGAGATCGTTAGTCAAATGAGGAAAGGGCAGGAGCAGGATGGGAATGCTGGGTAGGATGAATGGAGGAAGGAAGCACACAGAGATAAAGAAGGGCTTGATGTAGAGTAGGTTGCTGGATTGGGTTTTAATTATCAGTACGATATATATATATATATATATATATATATATATATATATATATATATATATATATATATATATATATATAAGAGCATTTTGTCTCATATCTTTTCTTCCTGTATGTGTTGTATGTATGGGCATTCTAAGAGTGACCAGTGATCTGACTGGACCATTGCTTGACCACCTTTGTTTCAATTAGGCCAAATGCGTAATTGGAGAAAAGTTTATTAATTGTTATTAATAACATTATATCGGACGGAAATTTCTATAAGGTATTCAATAATAGCGGGTCGCGGTGGTCTAGTGGGTAGAGCATTGGACTACTGACCGGAGGGTCCCGGGTTCGATTCCCAGGCAAGGCACTCTGGGCACCTGCAGCTCCACCCAAGCTAGTTGATTTTTCGGGTACCAGATCTTCCTGGGAAACCATAACCGGCACAGGGAAAGGAACTGGCCCCCCTACCCTGATGTGTGAATATTCACACGCCGTCGGGCTTGGTACACGGGTGAGCTCTACCATCACCTACTAAATCGACCTTCGGGTTGATTACTGTGTTTATGGTTTTTTATTCAATAATAATCATTAGAAAAAATAGATCATTGTTTAATGTTTAAGCAACTCTCATGTCAATAATGATTATATTATCCGGTAATGAATATGATATTTAATATTATACTATTGCATACATATTTATATCATGATTGGTATTATACCTATTCTGGTAGGCTTAAAATGTGCATAGCCTGTACAACGATACATAGCAGAATGGAAATATGCGATCATACGACATTATCTACATCTACTTAATACCCCGTAAGCCACCTCAAGGGCGTCTGGAGGTGGTTGTTAGGGAATTACCCGTAATTTAGATAGAAAATAAACCCATGCAAAAGTCACAAATTAATACAGTCCACGAACAAAACATGGTATACATTCATGAAAAAACCCTTACACCCCAAAAACATACAAACACACAAACTACCAACAAACATACACATTCACCTAAAAATATACCAGATATCTTTGCGAGGCTTAAGTTTGTTCCGACTTGTAACTAAAAGGTTTTTAATATTTCTAAAATGACTTTGGTTTCTGTCTATTATGTTTCCTGGTTTTTCGGGGATATAATGAGTATTTGTATCTTTCTACACTGGAATCTATCTCCCTTATTTTATCTCTGTGGTCTGTTCCAATTAATTAATGTTGGGTCATAATGATTCCTTTAGTGTCATCGTTAAACTCGTATGTTCTAAAGCTTTCTAAAAGTCTAAGCTTGTTCTCTTCGTATCTCAAGTGGCTCCCAGCCTAATGCCCTAAAGAGACCTCTCACACTTTTGCTCTTGTTATAACTTTTTTTTAACCATTTAGGTGGATTTTCTCTAGACTTTATTTGATTCTTTTCCCAATTTTTTTTTTCCAATTATGTTACCAATGGTAATCCTAATCATTTAAGGACAAAAAATTACTCAAACGATCTTCTATACCAAAACTAAGTATTTTTTCACTTGTACTTAGAACGTAAACTGGCTATAATACGATATATTTGCTTTTCACTGTAAACAAACATCTTGGGAAATGTATTCTTTACCACTTTTTCCATTGTATGACAACGGCAACATTTCCAAAGAAAATGTTTGTGTTTATAGTATCGATGTTCAAATAATTGTGTGTGTATATGTGAATATATACATATATAAAGGAAAAAACGTCCTGATTGTATTCTATATTAATCTCAATTAGTGACTTCATCACTGCAACGGCATGACGTTTGCCTCTTCCCTTCTTGAACCCATATTGATCATCCCCAAGTAATCATTTGCCCTAGTCTCTATCCTTTTGTTGATGATCCTGAGAATACCTGTAGCAGCATGGGATATCAAACATATTGTTCTGTAATCTTCACATGATTTAGCCTTTACTTTTTTCGGAATAGGAACTAACACTGATCTCACAAAATATTCCGGCCAGACTCCTTCCTCATAGATACTAGGAATAAGTACATACAGAGTCTTCCTTCCACATTTTCCTAAACATTTCAATAGTTCCACAAGAATGCTGTCTACCCCTTATTTGCTTTCATCTCATTTAATGCCCTTTCTATTTCATCGTCGAGTATGCCTGGACCTAAGCTATCTTCTTCTACGTCATGTTCCTTTTCTATGTCTAACCTTGTCGGCCTAAGTTCTTTACCATAGTGTTTCTATATATTCCTTCCATCTCTCTTGGATTTTTTTCTGGTTCAACTATTACACAGGCCAACAGTGGTTTTGGTGCCGGAGCTTTTAATGATAATTTAAAGAACAATTGGGGTGCTGAATCCAATTATGACACTAGTTTTTTCCTATCAGCTATAGTTTTCAAGATATAGATATTTTGTTACTTACGTAAAAAAATCTTCTACATGATGATATGGGAATATTATATTAATAATAAAACCCACTAAATATAAAGACTTGATTTATTTCTAGGGCTGTTAAATCACCCACACAAACAACAGAATTTTACAATACAATTGAACACAAATACTAAAATTTTTACTGTAATAAAACAAATTGAAAAGAAAAAAATACATAAAAACATCACTCAACAAATCGGAAGCTTCTTTTGCGCGATTTCTTAATTGCACTTTGTTCAAACAGTCTCGTTTTAAGTACCAGCAGTAATCTGCCATCATATGGTTATCCCATCTTCCTTGGTAGCGAGCTTCCATTGTTTTTATATCCTGGTGAAATCTTTCACCTTGTTCTTCACTTGTGTCTCCTAAATTTCCAAGAAAATTGTCTAAGTGGCTGTGTAGGTAGTAAACTTTTGTGCTCATATTACATCCCAGTGATTTGAAGTTACTGAGCATAATGTTTACCAGCTCAATATAATTTTCACTTTTGTGATTTCCTAGAAAATATTTTATGACCTCAACAAAAAATTAGAGCTGTTAAATAAAAACGGATTTCATATTTGGATTCAGCTCTAAAAATATAGTTAAAATCATCACAAAGATTCCCGGCACCAAAAAAAAAATTTTTTTGTAGGCCTGTGTTATCTAACCCCACTTATCTTTGACTGTTATCACAGCTCTTGCCTTCTTAATTCCCGACAGTAACTTAACCTTGCTGTATAGCGCGCAAACCCTTCCTCTGTAAACTTGCCATATACTCGTATTGCGTGTTCTACCATTCTTCTTTTGCTTTCTTTGTGGCCAGTCTCATATTATTATTTAATTCTTTGTAGTTCCTTTTGCCTAACTCTGGGTTTACGAGTAACTCTGCGTCTCATACATTCTTCCGTTTTCTTTTCTCATCCATCTTTGTAATCATCTCGTCAGTAATCCATGGTTTCCTAGCCCTTTTCCCGGTAACGGTTCTTATAGTGTAATTTGCTACGTTCAGTATCCTTTTCTGGATACATTCTA
This sequence comes from Hetaerina titia, assembly GCA_037158775.1. Classification (NCBI taxonomy): domain Eukaryota; kingdom Metazoa; phylum Arthropoda; class Insecta; order Odonata; family Calopterygidae; genus Hetaerina; species Hetaerina titia. Next base: position 91,104,288 of record CM073777.1, read on the forward strand.
TTAGTCTCTCCAACTATGTCTCCTTCATATAGTAAGAAAAATCCGTAAATTTCTTGATTGTCGATTTTTTATGGATTTCCTATCATGAGGCATCATTTTATTTCATATTTTATGTTTCATCTTGATGCATACTTTCACCATTATTGTTATATTATTTCAAAATGTAATATTGAAGCTAAGTTGGCTGTCCTGAAAGTGGCATCCGTTATGTTGAAAAATATACACTGCCATAGATAAAGATAATAAATTATTTTTATCTGAAAACTTCATATTCCTACTAATGTATAAACTTTAGTCAAATCGATTCATTTTATTTGTCCTCTTTTTAAACTAATTTTTAAATTCCTTCTGCATAAAATTCTGCCACCAGAGACCGCAGCCAACCGATGACGGCATGCTGAAGTTCCATGTCGAGACGAGCAAAATTATGTAGTACCATAACTTTTTTATCATGTTTCCATACTACAAAGTCGAAGGAATCTGTAGAAAACTTTCTAAAATATCATTTTTCGTAAAATGTTGGTTTTCACGAAATTTTCGCAAATTTCAAGTTCATCGTTTATCACAGACTGGGGCAGCCACTTCTGTCATCATCGTGGACATTATGTTCGCTCTTAAACGAACGGCTACACTGACGCGCAACTCTTTTCACTCTTCATACTTGGTCCAATGTATCCCAAATGAATGTCAGTCACCTTTGAAGGTTTTTTCAGTAAAAACCTTATCGCTGAGCGCACATCACATTTGACGGGAATTTCCATTGTATTTCTCATTTTAAATTGCTATAGTAAATAAACGACAAGCGCCGAGACCTTCCAACCAATGTGATTCGGGGCGTACTGACCTCTTTGCGTCAATTTCAGCGACCATTCGGTTCTATGTACTGCTTCCGACGCTACACGAATAAGGAGGTTATCCCTTAGAGAGCTCTAGTTTTTTTTTCCTAAAATAGATCGAATGTTTTGTAATTAGTATATGCCAAATGTAGCTTGTATATTTGGCATGTTGACCGAACGGGAAATGCATCAAACTGAACCTAATAGTGCGAAGAGATGCGAAACTCGGCATCGTTTTTCCTTAGAACAGAAATGAAATATCTTACGTGCTATGTTTTACCTGTTCGTTGTTGAAATATCTGCGGTGGCGCAGTTATGACTTTTCAAGGTTTGGTCCGGCTTAACCAAGGTGGTAATTCCATTTGGGGATGTACTGTTGCGATTAGTTTACACAAATGCCATTACAATCGGACGGCAAAGAGTTTTGTGTTATTTATCCACCATAGAATATCAGTAACGTAGAAGATTTCAGAACAGAACGAGAAGTAGGGAAAATAGACTGCTTAAGACCGTTCACTACATTGGACCCTCTTCCCCTCACAAAAATCGTAATCGCAGCTCGATCACCCATTAACCATTATCCTTTTGACAATGGCAGCTCTATTATCCATTATCCATTTGGCTAGAGATTCCTTTGCCGTACGTCTTTATTGAATTTTGAAGGGTTTATGTGAATGTAAATATGGAACAAAAGTGATTGAGTTAAGTACCTCTGAACAAGTTGACTATTTAGGAGAGTCCAACCTTAATCCTTTCATTGAGAGAAGATCTTATTGCCTCCACTTTAGCGAAACTTGGCTTCATTAGGCGGGCCTAAGTAGAATAACAGTAACCAATCGGAAGGTCGGTTTGTCAAGCAAAGCAGGGTCTTTTCACCCCAGGCTTTTCGTGGGTTGTAAATCGCGAGTTAAGAAGAAGGCGATGAGTTTCTTACAAATTCTCGCCTGAAATTTCCCAAGCAAGGTTTATTTGAACCTGCGGATTTATATACATATATATTTCGATAATTATCTATTTTGGGTTTTTATATTTTTGTAAATTTTTTATTAGCATTATTTGATGTTAAAAACCACTGCTACTGTATTGTCAAAAGTCATACAAGAAAAATAAATTCTTTAAAGTATGTACGACGGCAAAAAAGACAAATCGTGCTTAGGAGGGCCTTTGGTCATGACGGTTGGAGCCACAGAAGGCAACTCAGGAAAATGGGATCTTACCTTACTTATGTTATATTACCGCTCTTCACTGGTGAAATACGGAGTGGTTGCAGTACCAAGGTTTAACCACCCGTGCTTAAAGCGGTAGTGTATAAAAAATTTCGTAAATAAATAATTCACTATTCATAATATTCGAAGCATATTATTTTTTTTAGAGATGAAGAGGGACCTGATATAGATTAGTTTGCTAGGTGGGGAGTCTCAAAATGTTTATTTGATAGTTGTGTCCATCCAAAAACCTACCTTGACCGGTAGATTACCTAATAAAAAAAATGTAATGGAGGGGAGAATGTATGGCAAGCGAGGAAAGGGCAGGAACAGGATAGGGATGTTGGACGCGATGAAGGGAGGAAAGAAGTACACAGAGATGAAGAGGGACCTGATGTAGATTGGGTTGCTGGATTGGGTTTTGTTTGGAGTTACAAAATGTTGATTTGATACTTGTGTCCATCCAAAAACCTACCTTAACCGGTAGATTACCTAATAAAATAAAAATTATTTTTTATTAATTAATTACTCATTTAAACTACAATGATGTAGTTTTGTCATAATTTAGCTTCAGATAATACGTTTCATTTGCAAAATCATTTTGCCATGATTGGAAAACTTTTATATTCCTGAGATTGAGATAAGATAAATAAGGACTTCAATATGGAAGGCGGTGGTAATGGATTTGACACCTGGTCCGTAAGGTAAGAGGAATTCAGAGCACTTTTAAGATTTAGGTGTGGTGGATATCGGAGGAAGTGAGACGCAGAGAAAAGAAGACATATATCGAAGTAATAAATATGTTTGGCGAAAACGGGAAGTTACTGGAGATATTAATGGGGTAATAATGGCAGGGGAAGTGGATGAAGGAATAACCGCGTCAAAAGGGGAAACGCTCGGTAAGGGAAGTTGATGATAGGAGAGAGTGCCAGATAGTATGAAGATAGGCAGAAGTCACCAAGAAACCAAGACAGAAATCGTGCGATGTCCCTGGGAGTTTGCACGATTCCTAGAGTCGTTTGGAACGATCCAAAAAACTGTAAAAAATAGGTAGAATACTTTAATTGACGTGATATCTTTCGAACATGTCTGTCAAGTGATGAGGGTAAAGGAATGAACTTTGCACTTCCACATAAATATGTATTACTTCACACAACTATGGTTTCGGTGCAGCGCATCATCATCAGGTGACATACATAAAAAAGTTTTCAACTCATGTAGCCTGGCGCCAAGAGGGTAGGATAATAGGGGGAATAAGGAGTAAGGGATAAGGTTGAATTGAAATTGAATAAGTTGAATACTAGTGCAGCAACCTATTAGTTGGCTAGGAGAGAGGTGGGGTGCTTATCAGTAATTATTTGACAACTTGAATGGCATTTAAGGGACAGTCTATGGTCATCACTACCTTGGTGGGAGTGGGGTTGGCGGAAGACTCTGGAGCCGTTTGGGAAATTTAGGAAGAGGTATGTTGTTTCGTTGACCACTTCAAATCTGTTTGACTGAAGGGATTGCTAAATTTCCAACTCTTCCAAATCATTCAGCCTTTCATTTCCGTGTGCAAAATGTCTGCTGTGAAGTTACTGGAATGGTTGTTATCTAAGAGGTGTTTGGCGAACTGAGATTGGTTATCTTTCTTTGTGAAGCTTGATCGGTGTTATTTATTCCTAATATCAAATGCCCTCCCTGTCTGTCCCAGGTAGATGGAATCGCTGTCCGTGCAATTGAGTTTATAAACCCCGCTTTATTGTATAATGTCAATTTTGTTTTGTTTGGGTGAACCGTTATGTTTTTTAAAGTGTGTGTTGTAAAACGATGACTTTATTTTGTTCTTAGAGAATATTTGTTGTACCTTGAGTTAAATATGGCTAAGAAATCCAAGTCTTCATCATCGGTGCTCGTCAGATTTATATGTATGTTATATAGCTTTCTGGGCTGTCTTTGTATGTTTTCTGTTGCACATGTTATCAATTATTTTTTCCCTATACCCATATGAATGGTGATACTTGGATTTGGAGTGGATAATTTGGTCGGAGTAACAGTTTCTTCTGTATATAGAAAGGTGGAACTTTTGATTAATTATTTTCACAGCCAAATCCAGGAAATTCAAGGCACCGTCTGATTCCAAATCACTTGTGAATTATAAACATTCATTTAAAGTTTCTAACGAAGTTGAAAAATTGTCCAATTGTCTTGTGGATCAAGTCAAAACGATGAAATTGTCGTCAATTTATCGGAACCAAGAAAAGACATTTTTTGTAGGGGATGGTTTAAAACAAATAATTGTCTTTCTTAATTGTCCATATAAATGTCCGCTAGGATGGAAGAGAGGGGCGAGGCTATCGCAAGACATTCTATTTGCCTATAATGTTTACCATTGAACACAAAACTACTTTGATTCACTCATAATGCTAGTAAGTCACACAATTCACTCATCACAAGGAGGTGGTGTTTTAGCCTTTACGAGGGATATATCAGCTAGTTTCAGGGCTTCCTTCCTTGGGATTCTTGTGAAAATCATGGCAACATCTAAGGAAGCCATAATACATTTTAGCGGTAGAACTATATCCGACAACCTACTTGTGAGCTCGTATGAGTTCGTGATACCGTATTTTGGGAAAAAATGAGCATGTATTCAGAGTAGGTTGCTCAACTGACGAGTAGGTAATTCATTAACTGAGATCGGGCTATCTTAAATGTTCACACATTAAACAGAGAGACATAAGATACCACTGGTCGGATAGGGATATCACTTTTGTGTATTTTTGGAAGACCAAAGAATCTGGGTGATTTGGAATTCATTTGCACAAGTTTAATAGTATCACTTGGCTTTAACAACACTTCACATCTGGACAAGAATTCTTCACTTCTTTCTGGTGTTCTGCAGTAAGATTACGAAGAAGGTTGACTATTTTATTAGACAGAATGAAGTCTTTACATTTTTTTACATAGGACTCTTTGTCTAATACCAGGACTGGGTTCCCCTTATCTGCTTTGGAGGCAATGAGCTTATTTTTTTAAATAGACTTTGTAAGGGATGAGAGAGCCTTAATTAAGTATTTCTCGTGAGCGTATCTCACTTGTGAAATTAAAGAAATTCCTATATTTCGCTATTTCCTTTCAAATGAGCTCTTTTAGCCCATTGCACTCCATTGCCATTGTTTTAATAATATCGGCAGGTATCTTTGAACAAAATGTAATCACCGCTCAAGAATTATTCCCGCGAAGGCATGTTTTACGTACAGGTAAAAATATATTCCAACGGCATGTAATTGCATATTTTAGAAGTGATTAGAGGTTTCTTTTCTATTCTTTGTGCATAATCAGCGGCGGCAGAAAGCCTCGGTGAAATTGGAACGTGAGAGAGGATTCTCGGGAACTAGGCCTATGAAGTCAACGATTCTTTGGTTTGAAAATGGACGTTTGACGAGGCCTCAATGGTCGCAAAGAGAGCGCACACGGTCCAGTAAGGCTCCGGTAATAAAGGGGGATTTGGAAGGGAGGTTAGGGGAAAGGGTACGGGTGTTAAGGCTGAAAACACAAGTGGAGTGCTCAAGAGCGTAGGCAGGACTGCACTAGTTCGAGAACGAAGCGCGAAATGACAAGGAGGAGTTACGGGTGAAAAGACGAGAGATGAATATGGTCTGGCGCAAGGGAGTTCTATGGCGTCGGACCTTGGGGCGAGGGACTGGCCTTCCTGACGGTGGAGGGGTCTTTTGAGAGGAGTGTGGGGAGGTAGGAGTTCACAAAAGCTCGGGGAAATTGGTAGTAGATATGGCCTTGAGATTATGGAATTATTAATGCTGGCCAGGAAAGGTTCAGTCGCTTTGTGAATTGGTTACCGTGGGCTCAAGCAAAAGCAGAGCCATGAACCTAACTCAACGCCCCTCTCCGCATTCCCTCCTCCCTCTAGCATTTCAAATGCCTCATCCTGCCCTCCGACCGCTCCTCCCAAAATGTTACCGATTCTTTTTCGCGTCGCCCATGCGGTTATGCCACCAGGCGCGCATCACGGTGTGTGCCGGAAGGAGCTGGAGAGAGAGAGAGAGAGAGAGAGAGAGAGAGAGAGAGAGAGAGAGAGAGAGAGAGAGAGAGAGAGAGAGAGAGAGAAAGGAAGCAGGAGGGTTAAGGCAGTTTGAGAGGGTGAGATTGAACTGGCATTATTAGAGCAGGAGGGAATCCGGAAGGGCGTTGTTCCCTCCCTCGCCTGCAGGCGTTCTCTTATGTAATTTTCTTTGATTTGTCTTCCTAAGTCTTCTGATCCAAAAGCCGGGAAAGAAAGAGGGTTGGGGATTGAATTCGATAACTCTGTTAATTATATGTTTAAACCAGAACGCGTGGGCTCCCAAAAGAATGCGCGGAGCTTTTTTTGTTGCTGATGAAGGGCATTAAAAGCATCCCTTTGAAGTTTTGGACGATAGAGGTGGGGAAAAAACCTAATTCCGATTCGTTATCCTCCAGCATCACATTTTTATGTCGGCGGTGAATTTTGTTACCCAACCTAATTTGAGAAGGATTATTTGTTGACGCGAGGTCATCATCAGTGTAACGCAGTGAGTGCCCGAATGTTTTACCCTCTGATATATTCCTGTTGTCGATTGTCTTCGGTGAATAATGAGGTAGAGCAAAAAAGAAGCTTCACAAAGAGTGGGATCACAAATAGAATATAGAAAAGACTTAACCGAGCCATTCAACCACACACATTCTCTCACCCGAAGGAGAGTGAAATTCTGACATTTCCGCGGATTAATTACTAGTGTAATAGTGGGTGAAAGCTAGTGGGTTGAAGGTTTTACTCTCAATTGTCCATTTCTTATAGAATCTGTGAGTTGTTTTTCAGTAGTGTCCTAAGAACGATATTAACCTACCGTTTAAGACCTACATGTATGCCAGTCGATTTAAAAATGCGTAAACGCAATTACTACAAAATTAGATATTCAACAGTTTTCCGAAGTTTTCCAATGCAACCTTAGGAAAATGAGCTAGCTGGCGTAAATGAGTGTGAAGTAATCTTATCACGTGCTTTGGATTTCGATGATGTTTTCAGCTTCCAAAGCAATTGTATAGGAAAGATTATACGTTGAGTAGTGAAAAACCGATAGCCAATAGCGTTTGTAGAGGGTATTAAACCGTTAGCCTCCACAAATAAGTCTTTTCGAGGATTTAAAACGTTCGCCGTTCACCAAACATTGGTGGTGGAGAAATAGGATGACCCGGATGTTTTTGCATTGTGAACAATCTTGTTTCCGCATGATCCATTTTTAAAGCATTACCTTTCTCATTTCATATTTTTGTATTGTAAAACCTGGCTGTTTTAACATCTAATTCTGATAGGAGTGAATCGACTATGCTCAAGGAATGTCAGGCTCGTAGAGACCAGTCAGTGATCCAGACTCCATTAAAAAAATAGTGTTGTTGAAAGAGAATAAAGTTATTTTCACAGAAATTACATTAATGTTTACGCTAAATGTATTCGGCATCGTTATTCCTCGCCAATCTATTATTTGTTGAAACTTTTTCCGTCACTTCATATCCTCATTTTGTTTAGGGAGGATTGAATGGCCCAAAATCGGAATTATAAAATTGTGAGAATGTGCTTCGTCCCATAATATTCAATTGTATAAAAATTTGTATTATACTAATTTATAATATGTGTTACTTGATATATGAAAATATTTTTTATTTTTTGCAAAAACTTTTTATTGACATTGATTCCCTGCCAAAGTTATATTCCTTGTCAAGGGAATAGCATTAGAAATTTCCTTTTACACTATGGTAGCATTTGCAAGTCGGCAGCACAGATTATAGTGAGAGTAAACTAATTTTTCATAGCTTTTCAGATAGGCGAGACGCTGCCAACGTGTCGGAGGGAGTTTCCGGAAAAAATTGAACTTAATTTAACGCTTTGAAAACAGATTTTCTTGCAGCTAACAAGTGAAACATTTTTGACAGCGGGAATTCTTCACTCATTCTCACAGTCGAACGACATCCCTGAATTCCCTATTATTCAATTTCAGCCAATGACTGAAATTCCCGTGTTGATAGTCTAAAGGTAATTAGATAATGGCCACTGGGGGATCGGATATTATTAACGTCATGGCAACGGAATGAAGCTGCAAATACGCTTCTATTCAGAGTCTCGTCGGTGAAAGATTCGAGCCGTCTGAAACTCTTCGGTAACAAAGCCTGGTTCTCACATTGTTACCACTTTTAGCGCTGCTCACGCCTGTAAAGCGTTTTCATTTTGATTACTTTCTACGCTTCGCGGCCGGAAAGAGCTTTAACGCTCAAACTTAGCAGTTCGCAGAGAGGACGAAATAAACTCTAGAACTGTACGCACCTCATTTTATTCAACACACTCACCGCTACGGAAATATTCCACCATTTAACTAACCCTAGAACTTAAAACCATCTGCTTTTTCAAGAGTTTTAACTCGACCAGTCATCTGAACAATCTGAGCGTGAGAGAAACTTCTCTGACGTGCCGTTGAATTCTGTCCTCTTCCAAATCCTCGCCTCCTTTGGCACTCCTTTTCTTTCCTAGCTATTTGCATTACGCACCCTTTTGTTACATTGTCCCGTCTAAACTCCCTAGCGCGCTTCGATTATTCGCTTCCGTAGTCACGTAAGCACGACGGAGCAGTCTTTCTGGACACAACGGGAAAAGTTTACTGTGAATTATCACCTTTCCCATGTAGGAGCAGAGGAGAATGTGTCATTGTCAGATGGAATCAGACGAGCTATCTCGAAAAATATGTGAATGTCGACCACTGTCAAAACAACCTTAATCGAAGAAGCGAAGACTTTGGTGCCTCGTGGAATAAAATGGTTGCAGTATTTTATTCATGAGCTCAGATACGGAGAACTAATTGTGAGGTATACTCTACTACTCTACTCTAAGAATGATCATTAGACTTTTTAGCACCCTGCTAGCCACCGCTAGAAAGTGTGACAGGGGTTGAAAACACATCAGGCTAATTTTGACCGGAATATGACAATAATCTACATCTACTTAATACTCCGCAAGCCGCTGCAAGGGCGCGTGGCGAGGGATGTTAGGGCACCACCCGTAATTAAGAAAAAAAACCGTATGCAGAAGCCACATATTAATGAAAACCACAAAAAAACAGTATGCATTCATGCAAAAACCCTTACACCCCACACACATGCAAAAACACCAACTAACATACACATTCACCTACAAATATAGCTGATATCTTTGCAATGGTTAATTTTGTGCCGACTTGTGAATTAAAGGTTTTTAATATTTCTAAAATGACTTCGGTTTCTTATTATTATGATTCCTGATTGTTCGGGGAAAGAATGAGTATTACCATCTATCTGTACTGGAATCTATCTCCCTTATTTTATCTTTCATGGTCTGTTCTAATTAATAAGTGTTGGGTCATAATGATTCCTTTAGTGTCATCGTTAAACTCGTATGTTCTAAAGCTTTCTAAAAGTCTAAGTCTCACTTGTTCTCTTCGTATCTCAAGTGACTCCCAGCCTAAATCCCTTAAGAGACCTGTCACATTTGGGCTCTTGTTTTAACAATTTTTTACGAATCAGATGGATTTTCTCTGGACTTTATCTAATTCTTTAACCCTACTGAGGTCGAGCATTGTCATTATGATACCTTATATTTTCGTTAAATAATTACATCTTAAATCTATCACTTCTACATTTAATGTCACTATTCTACTTGAAGTGCGTGCTAGTAATCATAATTGTACCTGAAGTGCATGCTAGTAATAGCTCTTCAATCATCAATAAATTGCCGTCTTCTATTTCCGTGAGTCATTTAACTATGGAAACATTTGACTATGTGGTTTGAGGGGACTGATGTAACTAAGAACAGTTTTAAATACGCATGGTTATAGGTGTGTTATGAAACAGTAAATTGTACTGGTGCAGCTTGTTACCATCGCGAAAACGAAATAACTAGATTCTGGAGATGCATCAGCTGTAGAAATAATCGCCAATATGCATATGAATATCTATTTTCATATTGATCCTAAAATATAAAAAGACCTTGCCTCATTTTTTATCCTTTCTGTAGTTCAAACATATAAATTGGGGGTTTTGATTTTATTAGAACGAAATTTAAGACCATTTCATGCGTTTTTAAGCATTGTTATGATAAACTTCATTTTTCTTCGTCTCAACACTCTTTTCCTTCGGAAAAGGCAGTTATTTCACAAAACTGTATTTTTTAAATTGATTTATTTGTGTGTACCCTGCACGCCACCGCTTGGGCAGGGGGCATATGCAAACCAGACTATTTTTTTCCCGAATATGTCAATGCGCTTATTCCTCCACTGAATAGTATAATCCTTGATATATTAGTTGCACCTCATAACGAAAAAAAACTGAATTAAATGTTTGTCAATCTTTCCAAATAAATGGTTTGAATGGAAACGGAGGAATAAGAAAAAAATGGACACTTAGGCATTTGAGCAGAAAGAAGGAAAGTGGTATGTCGATGGCGAATGGGGACTGGTGGGGAAACAGAATTAAAAAAAACTAGAGGATATATAGTCCTGATACACATTCTTTTCGAAGATGAGGGGAGGAGGGAATATTTTCCGAGTGAAGCCTTTTGCATTAAAAATTATGAATGAGGAATGCGATACGACTTGGAGGTTATATCTGGTTTGAATGTCTGTGGGTTCACCATAAAGAATGTGGGGATCGAATGTGAACGTCCCAGGGTGACTGGGGTGTGGGAGGGGGGCACGGGGAGGGAAGAGGCGAGGGTGGAGCCTGGAGTTTTGCTGCGGAGATGATATGTACATGCGGCTGAGGTCACGCTATCCCGACATTCCTTCAAAGCGGCCGGAGAATTTCATGGGCTCTGCGGTTGTTTCGGGGGTGTAGGTTTCAGGGGTGGACGAGGGAGAAGGGATGGGGTCCCATTGTCATGTTGCGTGACTGGTAAAATTCCAGGCACCATCTCTGCCGTGGAGCTGGCCTAGAAGAAAAATATTTTTTCAAATCCCGAAAAGCATGGATGCGGTATACCTCCATTTCGGATCCCAGCCGTGTCTAGTGCCCAACCGATGCTTGGCCAGCGAAGTGTGCGTGGAAGTTAGAGAATTAAGGCAGAGATGGACTTCAGCACAGGACTGACTCTAAAGAATTCGGAAAAGGTGGTATCGTTAAATTCTCGAAGCTTTAACAGCATTCAATATTAATGTCATGTCCTAATTATTTTCATAGCTATCCTTACAAGCTGTAAAGGGTTGATTGAGTCTGTCCATAATATTTCTTCATCGAAGAGAAATAAAATATGCGTACGTTTATTTATCGATAGTGTTTGGACAGTATCTATTAGCCACTTTTTTACCCATAGTCGCGTGATATCCCAGTTTTTTTCTCTATATTCCTTCATTCTTCCGTTTCCACTATCTAACGTCTCTCTTGCCATCCAAAACCATTTTCTCTCCCCATGTTTTCCAGGTTGCCTATTATCCTTCCTTCTATCGCAGTATAAATACGAGATGAAAATATTTGAGATGAGTATCAAATTAAATTAAACCAAGGTGTGCGATTTTCCAAAAAGATAAAGGCTAAGGTAGCATTAAAATAGGATTACAAAAATTAAAGAAGGCACTTTGTGCATCTCGGTATTATTTTTGACCAAAAGGGTCAATGTAGTAGGGACGCAAGGTGAAGAATTGTACTAGGCAAAGTGGCTTTCACTAGGAGCAGGGAGTTGATTACGGGGACGTTGAGTTAGGATGTTAAGAAGAGGCTCGTCGTCAAAACTTTGATATGGAGCGTAGTTATTTATGTACGGCGCGGAAACGTGGTCACTGAAGTAGGAGGATAGACGTAGATTGGAGGGTTTTGATATGTTGCTATGGAGGAGAATGGGGAAAGTAAAATGGTCCGAATGGAAAATGAATGAGGAAATGTGGAGGGCGAGGGGAGGAGTTTGTAGGAAAAAATCATAATAAGGTAGGAAAAATGGTTGAATATCAAATTTATCGATAGTGGGATGTTGAAGACTGTAATAGATTGGGAGAATGTTAGGCCAAAGAGCTGAAATAGGATAGGGATGTAGGACGGAATGAAGGAAGGAAGGAAGTACATTGAGATGAAGATAGACCTAATGTAGATTAGGATGTTGGGTTGTATTTTGTTGGGAATCACAAAATATTTATTTAGTTGTTGTGTCCGTCCATTAATCTGCCTTAATCTGGTAGATTACCTAATAATAAAATCGCAGTATATGGAATCCATCTAAATTTTCTTCGCTCCACTTTTTGCCATCTTAGAATTTTTCAAACAACTTCCTTTCTTCCCTAACTATATTTAAAACATCGTCGTTTTTCTCTATTTCTGTCCAACTTAGTTTTTTCATTCTTCCCCACAATCACATCTCAAAATCCTGTCATCTAGGTACATTTCCGTTCCTCGAAAATTAGGTTTTGGATCTTTTCGGGTCTCCTTTTACCGACAGACAGCAAGTTCCCATTATTTGACCTAATATTTGTTTCAAATATTTACATTACTAAAGTAAATTAGTAAGGGATAATGAGTATTTCCTTCCAATTACATTAACTACCTTGTCTGTGCAACTAGATTATAAAAATATAACGGTACATTCGAAGAGCGAATAAGAGTCTGAGGTTTGGGGTTTTGGCGTTTGTAGATCCGTTCGATTAGTCAATGCCGCATTAATTCCTGCTAGGTATTACCTTTTTTTGGGTTTGGCTTTTTGTCCCTGAAACACGGATATTTCATGAAAGACTTTCGTTAATTTTTTTCTTTCTACTTTTGATGAAGGAAAGAATAAAAAGAACTACTTGTTGGCAATTTTTCATTTTTTAGGCAATAGGAACGAAATTATTTTCCGTATATTATAGTATATTTTGCTCGTTTTAATAGCTATCCTATTTTATTATATTTTCACGTGTCTTAGCGTGTACTTTTTCCTATTCCCACGAGCGTTTTTGGTATCTTTACATGTTCTTTTGGACGAAATGAAAATTGTACAATATTAATCGCGTTGAACTTTTTACAGCGATTCCACTAAAGGTCGTCCTTCTAATGGTTACATATTATTTCCGACAGCACACCTAATATTTCCAGTCATTGTGTGCTTATCTCATACATTTTACTGTATAGAAAATAATTGCCAACTTTTTATAACTCCACCTTATCTCCACACTCCACCTCCCTCGGCATTCATTTCCTCAAATGATTCCCAAAACAATGAATTTTCTAAATACTTCGCCGCACGCCCTTTCGCTGCGACATTTATATTTTCCAAAATAAAACATTCCAGTGCGCCTTTTTATTGATTGATCTCAGATTTTAAATTATGGTGGTCTCGATCTTCTTTTTTCCAAGTTTGATTGTGTTTTCTGTCCCACATTTTTGCGGATTTTTGAATAAGTAATTACGAAAATACGTGGTCAGCGTGGAGAATATCGAGATTCTTGAAATATAACAGCAAACGGAGAAACGATTTCCATTTTTCACTATAAATTTTCACTATCCGTTATTTTTTCATTCCGACCTGCAAAATAATTTCGTACTTTTGACAAACCAGCACGATATTTCTTTCCCTTCAAAACGAGGCTATAAATTATCTGAAATATATTTATTTTCTGTCAAAATATTTGAATCATACATTGGAGAGAGAGAGGAAGAGAGAGAGAGCAATTTAGATATGGATAAACTAAAAGTTTCAAATAGTTTGAATTTTATTTATTGGAAAAAATTATGACCACTGCTGTTACGTAATTCAGGTATTAACAAACCTATTTAGGAATTCCGCAAACGTTTTTTTCTTTAGTTTTCATCGAAGTCACGTGTCCTGGCCCACTTAATTTAATTCCGTAAGCAAAGTGCTTTCCTGAAGGTACATGTGTATTATTGGTTTACGTATCAATACATTGGATTATTTTTAAAAACACATCAAATATATTGCTTTGCTTACTTGTAAATTGTCTTCAAACATATTTCAAGTTTAAAATTATTGAAAGTTAATATTAACGCTAGTAATCTGAAAGTGGTTTATGAGTGAGATCAAACAGAAAGTTGAATTTTCAGGAGATGAATATGTATGTGCTGTCTGAAACCAAATAATTCAGTTATTTGTTTAGGGATAATCCATAAAAATGCTTGACTGTTATTGCCTCATTCGGCAGTGTTTCTCATAAAATACCGGATAGCAGTAGGTTTCACAGGGCATAATAAATTTTTTATGCTTTGAATCTAATGAACACCACTGGACAATACAAAACCAGCATCAAATTCCTCCTTTAAAGCCCCACTTAAGGTCACCACGCTGCTGGATTTGATTAACAGCGAAATATATTATTTTGGCAAATATTAACTTGGGCTCCATATGCGTCTGTTAATCTTTGTTAGGTTGGCCGTCTGGGGTCTGAAACTCAGTCGTCTATCCGTGTCTGAGAATGTAGCAATGATTTTTCAGCACTTCCGGACATGTAGTTTTTCCGAATAAAGAATTGTGATTTCATGCATCTTTCATATGCATCTTCCTTCGGTACTCTATCCCCTCCTCCTTAATTATTACTTAGTTAAGCGTACAAAATTTGGAATTTTCTGTTCTCATGACCACGTGATCATCACGAGTAACTGGGGCCTGTTCTTCACTGGTAATTCTGCCTGAGGGAAACATCAAAGCCTCGAGTAAAAGGCATTCATTACAGTAATTTGGTACATTCTTGTTATATTCTCTAATTTTTCTGGCCTCTTGTTTCATAATTCCTATCCTTAATATGCTCATCTTCAAGTTGTTTCACTAATGTTGATTCCCATTTCCCGTTTCCTTTTGTTTTTCCCTATTCAACGGTCTATTGTCTTTATTCCTTTTGTTTCCTTATTCGCGAGCATTTCACGGAACTGGAGGTCCTACGAGGAAAACCAGCTGCAGAAATTTAATTGGTTCTTGCATGTTCTGTTTTCCATAGGGATATTTTGTTTTATTTCCTCGGTATTGAGTCTCTCTGATTGAGACACTAATTGAATAAATAGATGTGAACTTCTTTGTGCTTCTGTAACGTATTTCTGTACATATTCCGACTTCTTTGAAAATAGAAATTCACCTAATTCACATTTCATGATGGAATGTTTTATTTATATTTCATTTCAGTGCTTATAAAAATATATTCTAACTACCAATTCTCTTTTACGTCAAATCCATTTCAGATAGCCATGTGTTAGCACATTTAAATCTGTAACATCAAGAGTAAACTTGATATTATAGATATGCATATACAAAATTGGGAATATATTTCGTTACTAGTGAAAGAATTTTTTTTATTATTACAGACTTTTGTCACTTTGGCAAAGGTTACATAGGGTATTCGTTTCAGATTTACCCCAGTAGAAGTGTTTGTGAATTCAAAATAATAGGTTATTTCAATTAAAGGGTGTTAAAATGAGTTCTGCCACATGGTGACCCACAATGGCTTTTACTATACTTCCATCGATATTTAAATTTCGTGTCGTGTTCGTGTGAATTTGTGACTTCTTAGCTACATTTTTAAATAGAATCATCGATGAATAATTTAATTGATTACGTATGTTATTTATGCAACAAAGTATTGATAGAAAGTGATTCATAAATTTTTCCCTGATTTCCACCATCAGTTCATCTCTTACAAGGCTAGGCCGAACACTGCGGTTCTCGTCGTGAACATTTTTAGCATTTTAAGCTATGTTTAAACTGAATTGACAACTGCCTTGTTGTGACTTCACTTATTATTCCGTCTCCGTGCCCTTTAAAAAGTTGCGTATGTTTTAAATTTACTTGGGTTTTTTAACTGTAAAAACCTAATCACAGATGATGCTTCACAACTGGCGAGATTTTCTATTGTAGCGCACATTTAAATAATTCGCATTGAACAAAGTAGAAGAACCTCATGCCGCACGCTAACACAGCAGGATGCCTACAGAATGTAGAGAGGTTTAGATACCAAGATGTTGGCTCTAGCCTAACCAACCGCCTCGCTAGGCCGAAACGTAAGTTACTTTCTATTCAGCATTACTAATGTAATTATTGACGAACGAATGAAAAACTACAAGTTTAACCGTAAGCAACCATCATCTTTTAAATTTTATAGTAGCAATATTCAATGGCTAAACATAATTATAATATTGTTTGAATTATTAAAAATAATTAAGTACGAGGAAACGGCAGGAACAGGATAAGGAAGTTTGACGGGATGAAAGGAGGAAAGAAGTACACGGAGATGAAGAGGGACTTTGAGTAGAGTAGGTTGCCGGATTGTGTTTTGCTAGGAGTCGCAAAATATTTATTTGGTAGTTGTGTCCATTGAGAACCTACCTTAACCGGTAGATTACTTAAAAATAATAATATGAACTTTAAGAAAGAACACGAATAAGAGACTGGATTTGCCCCGAACATGTTATGTACGTTAAATTACTCATTGTTAAATTCTACCTACCCCAACTCTACATATTTTATCTTCCGCTGGCTATTGCCGACGGATAAAGAGGTATGATTAGGGGTCTCGCACCTACTTCACTTACGTCGGACGTTTTAGAATATACTTGATTATTAGTTTTACAAGATATGGCAATAAACTTAGAAGTATACAAATCTCATTCATTCAATTTATTTCTACATAGTATTCTGCCAGAATTTAAAATGGGGTGTGGCAGGAATTGTAAGGACACCAGCCCGTAACTCTGTGGGAAGATGATCTGTTCGTCTATGAAATTGCAGATTACAGGTTTCTACAGTGTTTCCCGTTATTATAGGAAAATAATTCCTACTCTTTCCTTTCCAGAGCCTTTTAGTAGCCATTGAAGTATCTTGGTCACTTATCTATATGTAGCACCTTTAAAGCCTGTCTAATTTGCTGCTATTATTTGTCATTGTTCTAATATGCATTATTTTCTTTTGAAATGTTTAATTAGAATAAATAACTATACTGGAAAGACTATGGGTAAGCGGTTTCATACATTTAAGCATTAATAAATGAACCTGTGGGTTAATTCATATGCGGCAGTTTTTGGATGAACAGGCTATCCAATGGCTATCCCAAACGGCTAACCCAATAGCTAATCCAAAACAGGCTAAATGTACAAGTTTCATATTCTGACAGAGATAAACGCCTATTTGATTTAGCAAGGAACTTAACATCTTGGAAAATACGCATGGTACTTAGAGATAAAAAACATTTAATTCTCTTAAAAATGGAATTCATTTCAGTATATTTCAATTGAGCCATGGTAATAACTAAATTTCTTCACGAACAGGTAATTCTGCTAATAAAATTTTAGATTACATCAGAATAAGTAAGATTAAGGGAGTGTTTGTAGATGACTTAGTACAGTCATATATAATAATATGAGCTTTTTAGTTATTTAAAACCAGGTGAAACATACATAAAAGTTTGTTCCAAAACAATTAGCATTAAAAGTGATTCTGTCACTGTTGAACCTAAACAAATATAAATAAAGGTCTTACCTTTCAAGGGTCAAATGGCAACTCGTCATTTTTTCATGCTCCTTCCTCCCTATGTTTATCTCCGGTAAGCAGAACAATTGGAAACTATGAGTTACCTCCCAGTACAATTATGGCGCTCGGAAGCAAAGATTCTAAAAACATTATTTAATGTTATTAACGCAACATAATAGGAAATAATTAAACCGTTGGGAGTGCAAACGATTTCAGTTATTGAGAGGTACTACAGAATTACCGTGTAACCAGGTCCTAAGCGGATATACGAGAGAGCTCAAAAACGCGTAAAACCGAGTTCATTATGAATTGCCCGCGAGAGCTGACAACTTAAACAGTAAACTGTCGAAATAACAAACAGGAAGAACACAAACAAGCATCTGGAAATCTGCAGCAATTTTAATTGTCATTTGATTCAACATTAAACCTCTAGTAGCGCACTTTAATTCGTGCAGGAATTTGAAACGAGTCAAATCAAGTAAGTCAAATATTCGAGAGTTTTCAGAAGTACATCAATGGATCACTAAATGAATCATTTTAAAAGGTACACATTTGCAGTAAATCTATATAATTTCACCTGATACCTTCAATTTGTGCAAATTTGAAAAGTTTGCTGTTAATGGTATATATGAATATCGAGCTGTTATATTGAATAAGTCGTCTGAATTGTTATCTTAATTTTTTTGTCAAGTTCTACTACAGAAAAAATTATTATTATAATGCGAACTCGATTGGTCAAGGTAGCTTTTGACGAATACAAAACCTAAGCGCTACTAAAATTCTCACTTATCGAGATATTAATAAACAATCTACCAGCATCATAACAATATGTCATTCTTCAATATCACGTTCTTATTTCATGCCTCATTCATTCCGTCAAAATTGTCCACTCTTTTCCTAACTTGCATAGAATTCTGCCTTCTATGACAATCCTCAAAGTTCTCTTGCCATAAAATATCACATGAGTCCACTTTTCCTTAATACTTTGAATAAATCTATTCCGCATTCTCTCCTCCTCCAATATGCCTGTAACCTCTTCGCCTTTTTCTCTTGACATTTTATTTCCCGTTAACGATTTTCCTCGATAACCACATCTCAAATGGATTCAATTCACGCGCACCCTCCAAGCGTAGCAATCAGTTTCCTCCCCATAAAATACAATGCTCTGTGTTAAATACATTACTAATTTTTCCTTGACATCCAGGCGTTTGATCCCTATCATAAAGTCCCTCAGCTTTCTGAAAGATTCTTTCCCGAGCTATAGGTATCACTTTAATGCCCTTGCTATTTTCACTAGAGAGTTATAGTACGAAATAAGGTTTTTATATTTTCCATTATCCTAGGGTAATTTGTTATATTCTTCTCAAGCATATTGTACCCTTGTTCATAAAGCAAATAACGCTATAAGTCCTTTATCATTATTGCCAACTTTTGCAATTTTTAGCTTGCATATTTGTTTGCTCATCCTTTCCGATTATCGCTAATAATTTTCCAAGTGGGTGTGCATTTAAATAGCTATTGCTTCATTCTCACCGTTCCAGTATGAAACTTAAGGATTAGTTTTTAATACGTCATTCTTCAAAAAAAGGTAACAATTTTGCTCACAAATACCAGCTCAACATGATGTATATAGTGATGTAATCTTTCTTTCAAATTGGACAATGGCGACTTCTTTATGTGCGGGGGTTGTATCTCCAAATCCCCATGTAACCGACGAGGAATCATGTTTGATGGCCAGAAGGAAAGAATGTACGAGGGCTTAGAGTCGTTAACGCGTTGGAGTCGAAGAGTGAAGTCAAAAAGTTACCTATAATAACGGAAAAAACAGTGTACTTTTTCAGAGAATTTTACTATTTCGAAAAATGCGTTTAACCGTAATAGAGCATCATCAGGGACACAGGAGTAGAGTGGGGTTTTCTAAAAAACCATTTAAGCAACATAAGAACTATCGTATATATCGTTGGTCATTGAGCTTATTATGTACCGATTGAGTGGTTTCAGGCGTGATGTGGTGGAAATCGAACGTTTCTTTTTTCTTCGCCCCCTCTCTCCCCCCTTTCTCCGCCCTTCTTACCCCTCTCTCTCCCTCCCTCCCTCCCCTCTTTTCCTGCCACACCCACTCCCCTTCCTTTCGGAATGTGAAATGTATATAAGACGACGTCAGACGAAGATATGTAAGAAGACAACTTCATTTTGTTACCCGATGATAATGTGATGCATTGAAATCCGGTCATAAAACAAATTCTATCTAGTGGAAATGTGCTACTATCAGTTATTCAGCTTGTAATATATTTCACGTGCACTAAAACTGCCTTCATTAAGCGTAGAAACTAAAGTTTAGATGTTATAGCATCTTATAATATGAATGTTAATGGAATCATTCATATAATCGCTCTTCTATATAAAATTTTTGTTTTCCATATGAATTTATTGAAATGGCTGTATGTAATACATATTTTAGCATTTTCATTGAGTGTAATTAGCTAAAGCTGAGAAATTCGGACGCTGGAAAGGGTTTTCCGCATTGGGGCGATTATTCATAACATAATTTGATTGACAGAATTAATTGATCTGCTTATTCTGTCGTTTGTCTTTTTCCTAAGTATTTTTATGCAGAAGTCTGAATATTTTTCATACTCAACTTGTCGTTGACAGTGAAACATTATGCTTACTTTCGGCTTTCCCCTTCATTGCTTTGACATTAATGCTGGCGATGTGTAAATCAGGGGAACCGACGACCGAAGAAGTCCCTCCAAAATAAAACTTCGTTGGTGACCATTCTGGGGTGCTTCCATATGCCACGTTTGTGAAATTGCCCGTTTTCTTATTTCTGGCAAAGTGTAACCGTTTCATAACGTACCTACAACCGAAAACATAATACCAGAAATAAGGTTTTTACCGTAAATTTAACTGTCATAATAACCCCTTAGATATTTTGAGTAGTAGTGAAGAGGTCTCTTTACGTCATCGCTTCACACGAACACCTTAGTTGCTGTAGCAGTCGGCAGAAGAACACCAGTTGAAATCATAGGTACCATCGGAAAAGAGTGCGCTTGACTACTGACTAGCTGCCTACGAAAGGAACACGACCTCTTCTATAGACAAGATGAAGACGTTGGCATTCAAGTCAGACTTCTTGAAAGGTATTTTAGATATTGTTTTTAGCCGATAGCTGAACAATAGAGATTCAGATGGGATTTGGTGGAATTTTTGTATATGGACAGAATCAGAGAAAAACGCTTGCATTTTTCTACTTTATAGATTCTTTAATACCGACTAGTTTCGGTGTATTAAACCATTTTCAAATGACTTGAATATGGTTTCGTACACCGAAACTAATGGGTATTAGAGGATCTACAAAGTGAAAAATTGCGCATTTTTCTCTGCTTCTGTCACTGCCCAATAACTTTTCGAATTACTTAATAAGAAATACTGTTTCCAAAATGACAACATTATCAACCCGTAAAAGAAATCTGTATTATCGTTAGCATGAAAAACAATTTTCCTGTAAAAGTGCTGATGTGATGACTAAGGGCATAGAGACTGCACTACCGCATTTCCAATGTCTCCATCGTGCGGTGGAGATCAAGTTTTCTTTAAAAGAAAAGCCAATTATGTTCGGAAAACAATTTTATTTCGGCTTCGCGAACATTCGTACTTTTTCTTTTCAGATTCGCATCCGCATATTTTCAAGAAATCAGAAAATTCGCGTCACGTGCGGGAATTTCGTGCCTGAATTTACAATGTTACTTTATATAAGTTCAAACAAGAAATTGACGGAAACAAAGATCACTATATTTTTTAATGAAATGTGCCCAATACTGAAATATAGCTTTATTATTAATATATATATATATATATACACTTTTTTGGAAAACCCACAAACGTGTAATGTAAATTCACTGGTAGTCATAACAAAAACAGAAACCAAAACACACAAAAGAGGAAAAACTCACTGGTTCTCGAATTTTCGGTGGTCCAACCACCTTTCTCAGGAGGAATTAGGAACAGAACTCTATATATATATATATATATATATATATATATATATATATATATATATATATATATATATATATATATAATTAAAATTGTTATCAGTACTAGATGCAACAGTCTAAGAAGAATGTTTATTAAATTTTTTTAATTGAGGCCGCAAAGGAAGAGTCAGTATTACTAGATTTCAGCCGTCTGCGCGACTACAGCCTTACATTCCTAAGATAATTACGACTTATAAATACGGTTTTCTTTGGATAGACTATCGAGTGTGTAACATATCACTGTTTTATTTGCATGAAAACTGTGCGGTGTAAGTACCAAGCCGACGCTCATGTTATTCTCCGTAATAATCGCGAGCCATTTCAGTATTCATTCTCAATGTGGCACTGCCCTCGATTTTTATTCTCTTTTCTTCACCATTCTTGCATTATCAGAGCATCTGACTCCCTTTCACTTTCCCATCAAATCTCTGTTCCTCTTTAATCTTAATATGATGTGTATCTTAGCTCCAATATTAATTCAATAATCAACGATACAATGCTAAAATGAGAGACAGCTCTCTAGAATTTTGCAGGGAAACGTTTAGCACTCCATTTTGTATTTCCAAATTTATATGCTTTTTACCTACCATTTAAAAGGATGAATAAATATTCAAAGGCTTATTTACGGACGGCCCTTAGAATCATGCCAGCTAGAATAAATTAAATGCTTTGAAAAAGGTAATACTCATTCCAAGGTTTACTTTGTCTTTTATGACTCCATAGCGTAGTGAAATATATGCGTTTACAAAGAGGCAGGAGTTGATGACACGGACGTTGAGTACGGATATAAAGTAAAGACTAGTGAACACTGGAATTGCGCGCTGTTTTATATGATACCGGAAACTTAGTTGCTGAGGGAGAATATAGATTGGAAGTTTTTGAGATATTAGTGTTGAGAAGAATGGAGAAAATTAAAATTCGCGGAAAGAAAACGAATGATGTAATTCTAAACATGGTCACAAAGGGAGAACGTTGAGTGGGGAAATTCAAATAAAGCAGGACGAGATACTGAGGGCCAATAAGATTCTGTATATTATAAAGAGGAAAGAAGTAAGGAAAAGTGAAATATATTTAGAAAAAAATAGGCTTTTTCAATGTAATTGATAAATAAGTGGAAATAAAAAGTTTGCAGTTTGAAATAATGAGTTAATGTAATATATATTATGGGATTTAAGAATTTTGGTATCATGCCACCAATAATAATGAAAAATGAGAAAACGGCATTGAAGAAAGGCAGTTTTCTAAGTGAAAGGTTCAATCAATATAATAATAAGTGTTTTGGCATAATAAATAAATGAAGTTTCATTATTTTAGTTTGAAAGAAGGGGATATGTTTTTTTATGTGATAAAAAAGTAGTAAAATAATAAATCCTATCCGAACCAAGATATTACTTAAGGAAGTTTTGTCATTTTTACATCGTGAAAATATCAAAATACGAGTTGTACAACTATTTGGTGAATATGGAAAAACGCACTGTTTCAAAGGAAACTGCCAATATTTAAAGATTTGGATAAACCTAAGAACATTTTATAGGCACCCATTGCCATTTAAATTCTAGTTGATGTTTTAAGTTTTGTATAGAAACCAGTATTTAATTATTGCTAATAGGTATCGCTTTCCAAATCTAGTCTAATTCATATATTCCAACATCGTGTTAACGGGAACTTAAGTCCAACAATAATTCGTAATTATGCATGTAACGTTGCTAAGAACTTGAAATTATGTATGGTCTGGCGTCATAACTCTATGCCGTCGTTCTTTAATCGGTGCCTTTGCGTCAAATAAAAATAGCTCAACTTTTAATATTGCAATGATGTAAAAATGGGAGATTTCAGTTTATAGATCAGTTGGCAAAAAGCGTAAAAGATTATTTTAAAATTTAACGTTACCGGATTTTTGATAGGAACTTTTTCCGGCTAGTTTATGTTTTTGACTCATCCCTGTGAGAAGCTATTTCCCTACCTGCCTTTTGAGGTGGGCGAAAGAATATTATTCTCTGCGTATTTTTTTATCACACCCGAAGGGGATTTATGTGTTTATTTTTCCGGCTAGGTCCAACTTCGTTTAAGTACCCGAGCATGAGTATCTTTGCCTCATTATAACACTACTTCATGGATTAATATCGCACACATTTATCTAAAACTTTGATACTTTGAATTACATGAAATGTTTTTTGTAATCATCTAACAAATGATGGATTGATGACCACATGGATTGGTTAATATGACTCAAAAGAAGTTAGGGCAAAATTCGTCTTGCCACAAGGCAGCACAATAGGACCGTGACTCTTCCTTGGTGTACATATTTTCTGTAATATCAAATTGTCGTCAGTGCATTAATGAAATGAAGCTAGTATTTCTGATCCATTACACTCAGCATTGATGAAGTGGAAAAATACAATGTATTTATTACAGCGCTGCAATTGACATAAATTCATGGAAAAAGTTCTTATAGTGTCAATTTTGTGCTGAGAAGAGAAAGAAATTAAAATTTTTATTTCATATAAGGGGCACATATTAGGTGATACTACCACCTCCGGATCAAAAACGCCTTAACTTTGGCTAGTAAGAAGCTTCCTATTCAGCCATTTCGTCATAAGTAATTTGTAAGTACCTGTCACGTGCCCATTAAGTTCGAAACTCACTTGACCTTTCGACTACTGATAATCTGTGTTGTTCAAAAGCCTAATTCCTCTGAAGATACTTTTCTTCTGGGTTATTCCAAGGGTCCCCGTCGTCTTCTTATTTACTCTTTGGCTGGCACTCTGGCACTCACACCCTCTGGCACTCACCTCATCACGGTGGTGTTACTTCCCATTCCTAGTGGAAATCTCATTCATTCCCGAGTTTATTCCCATCAATTCCGATTCTACTCCTATCATTCTCCTCACATTCCTTCTCACCTTACATCCCATCTAAACTCTCCCCCCGCGCTCCTATCTCGGCCCCGCCTATCGCCCCTGCACGTCCTCCCCGCTCTACATCCTCACCCCTCCTCTTTCCCTTCCTCCACCCTACGCCCTTCTATCCCCTTTCCACGGCTTTTCGGGAGGAGGCCTGGCCGGTTCCTACTGGGACTATTGATCCGAAACCCGGACCAGAGAGCATCCTTGCCAGCTCTCCCAATCCCTCACTCTCCCCCGCCACCTATCGCCCTTCAAATCCCTTTTGTGCCCCACCCCTTATTTAGGTGTTCCATTTCTCCCACACCCGCGGCTCTTCCTGCCTCCCCAAACGCGCCCCCCTCCTCCCCCTCAACCACCCGCTTCCCACTCCTTTCAGCGTTCCTAAACCCTTTTTCCGACACCTACACAGCGATACTCTCCCCGAGACCCACCCCCAGTCCCTCCCTCCCGCTCCCATCATGCCTCCCCCTCTCTCCCCGCGCATTCGCCCGATCTCTCAACTCTCCTCCCTTGGCCTGCTTTGCCATCCTGCATCATCGCCCTCCCTTCCATCTCCGTCGCTGCCCTCCCCCGCGTGTTGTTGCTTTTACCTTCCTGTCCTTCGGCCTCCGCCACCCTTTTGATGTTCCCGCCAAAATTTCCAATAATTCCCCCTCCACCATAATCGTCCTTCAGTTTCATTTAATCCTTTGCTTCCTTTGGAGTCGAACACTCCAAAAACCTTCTCTCTTCCCTGCACCATCACAAACGTTCCCTCATCTCCAACCTCCTCGATTAAGAGCACTAATTATGGCTGTACGCGATGATTGTTTTGCCCCAACACTTTTCGTCCGTAGTGTACAATGTCATTTTACTGGTTTCCCTTTCTTTTCGTTGTTTTACATAGCATTTAATAATTTAGATATAGTTTACAAGGAATAAATTCCAGTTTTACTTTCAGGGAAATATTTTGCCAATTATGCATTGGAATTGGATTAATACATCAGAATTTCTTTTGGAATCGTCGTAACTTCTTTGCGAGAATAAAATAATTAAGTAATGAAAATAATGAAAATGGAGATCATGGGAAAAATTAGTATAATGAACTTTTAGATGCAGTGCTTTCGTATGTATACCCGTGAGCTCTTTGGCCATATTATATTAAATAATAACTTTAAAAGTATATAAATACCGACTGGATTGAATGAAATTAGTTGACGTTAGATTTTAAATTTGCACAAGGCTAAATTAATGTAAAATTAATTTTTAGAAACTTCTCTTTGTTTCCGAACCGCATTTGTCGTAATTAATTTTTAATGCACTGTGTCAGGTGGTTGGTGTAGTAAGTCACACGCCCGCCGACTCCGCGGGTTCTACTTTTGTGGGTCTCAGTAATTTCTGTGGAAATTCTACTGGTGCGTATGATAGGTGGGTGGCAAGACAAAAGTTACTCATAGAGATCGAACCCAGAGGAACTAGTTATAATATGAAGAACTAATTTTTTAAAATTGCTACAATATCGATTTTGTGAAGCAATAAAGTACATAAGTATTTATCTTTGACAAACTCCAAGAAATTTGGAAGATGCTGCAGCAGGAACCATTAACGGAGTAAACTGCTGATATACATTTCAAGAGAAAAAGTCATTCGCCATGAGTTTGTATAAATATGTAAACAATCTTCTTCTCTTACTTGAGTGTAAACCACAACAGACTCAATTTTAGCATTAAGATTATTCACAGTTAATATTAATTAGTTAAATCTGTTTTAGAAAGCTAAGGCCGTCGCTGAAAGGAAAATTTCCAAGTTGAACTCTTGATATTTGGATCCAATCGGTTTAGTTTGAAGCGTAAAGGACAGCCAAATCAAAGGCCGGGTGTTCAAATCACGCCTCAGACATGAATGGTCTGTTGTCTCTCACAATTCGTCCTCTGAGAAGTCCCTCGGAGTCGTCCTCACTAAACAAGGGAAGGTTTATCTGGATCCTAGGGGAAATGAACGAGAACCAGAAGCATTGGCTGTGAGAAAAAGTAAATGGAAGAGGAATTTTCACCCCAAGGTTGTAACACGACAAAAATATTAAAAGTGGGGAACATCTCATAAATTAACCCTTGTGAAAAAAGCGAAAATCCTCATGACGAATACCATGTAAATAATTTCTCTCAGACTCTTCCAAGGACGTTAAATTCTCACCAGTAGAAACAATCACGGATTCCATATTAGTAAGACCAATAGGTAATGGCTTTTTGGAAATATTATTTGAATAAATTAGAATTTCAATGAAATGTATACTCTTAACTTCTACACGATATGGACCCATTAATTTTTCTACGCTCAACTTTTAGTGGATATTTAATTCAGTCACTCACTCTAATTTAATTGATAGGTCAGGTTTTTTTATTAGAGTTAATTTATGTTGTAGTTTGTTCATTGATGAATTTTTTCCACCTATTTTGCCCCAAAAAATGCAAAAATGTCCTCATCAGTTTGTGCTATACTTGTAGGAGTGGTGTAAAAAGGAGATCACATAACTCATTCTAAGACCTACCATCTCAATGGAATAAAAATACTTTCGCCCAGATCAATAATTTTAGTGCTTTACTAGCGAGTTTAATAGCAGAAAATGAACGAATACTTAAACTATTTCAACCTTTCAAAATTTCTTTTTATCTTAAGTTGCTTGTAAAACTGAATATCGTGTGCTAAAAATTGACCTGGTATAAATGGAATAGAATTTATTTATAGCAATTTATTCCTGTGTGGAAAATTCTAGATTCATCAATCAATGGTGGTATGACTAGGCTCTGTCCATATGCAACACCCTGTATTTAGAAATGGCCACTCCAATTAGATCTGAAAATAATGTTTCAATATGGCCATGAATTTGAACAATTAGCATTAGATTCTAACGTAGTGTTTTAAAACATGTCTTTACGGAATTTTTATGTAACACGTACTTAATTTTAATATTAAATATATCATTGAACTTGAAAATACATTCTTTCAATAGATGAAAACATATATTTCACCAATATTAAGTTACATACCTTGCGTTTTATCGTATTCAGTCGCACAACTTCATATTCTACATATTTTCTCTTAATATTTTTTTTAATATTGGCCCTAATCTACCCGAAAAATAAAACTCATTGGTTTGCACCGTCCAAGCAATATATAAAATCTTTGATTTTTCTCCTTTTTACCAAGTCATTATTACCATGACAATATTTGGAGCGCCCTTTCCATTATTTTATTGTTCATAAAAGGTGCGGGGAGGAATTATTCGACGAAATACAAGGGCAATTTTTTTCACTAAGGATTTTTTTAAAGCTCTGCTTAACCTTGTAAGTCATATTTACGTCATAATGTTCCCACCCGCCTAAACCCCCTTGTACTTTCATCGGCGCCAGATCCCTCGTATCTTCCGAAGAAAAATCCTTTGTTTCGGCATTATTAAACTTGCCCCTGCGAGCAAACCCCAAGCGACGCTTCTCTGACTAAACCAACCCCGTGAAACACGCGCTTTCCCCCATCACCCCGACGCGTCCGTGCCATTTTCGCATTTTCTGCCCCGTGCTTCCTTGCGCATTCCCGTCCTTTGTTGGCCCTGAAAATATCGCTCCACCCTTTTTCGGGAAGCTTGCGTTCTCATCTACATCATCCCTGCCCTCCCTCTTTATGCGCGGGGAGGGGGAGAATATAATTATTCCCGCAGGAAGGGGTCTGAGGGGCGGGAGAAAGGAAATGAAGCCGCGTTTGGGTGTCGGTGTGTCTTTGTATTTGGGTTGCGTGTTTGGATAAAAGTCCCCCGCCTCCCGCCTGTTGTGACTAAGTACAATAGTAGACCAGGTATTAAAAAAACTACTTTATGAGCAACGTAAAGAAAATATTAGCTTTACCTAACGAGAAATGTCGGTAGAGAGCTTTCTTTTATGCTGGAGTTTAAAATTTCACCTTCGTCAAACCGGTTTCCTTCAAACCTGAATGGTCTATTTAATATACGAGAATTTTAATATTGAGTTTTTTTTACTCATTTTGGGTTCCATATGGCTTTCGTGGCTGTTTGCAACTGAATAAAAACAATTACTTTTACTTCTAGTTTAACTTTTCGTCTCATGCTCTCTTCAACAGATAATCGTTTTTTTATAATTCTACAACTGTAGAATAATGATCGGTTTCCAGATCCTTTGGTTGTGTTCGCGATATTTATTTGACGTAAATTTCCTATTCTCTAGCCTATGTCGTGTTTCATTTTCCATTTACCTGCTGATGGCATCTATCACATTTGGGCGTGAATGTTGACATGTTACAATCAGCACTTCAACGATAAAGGCCCTTGTTTTTCAAATCCTAGTAATCAACCGAAACTTTGCTTTTGTTGATTTTTACCGCAGATCTCACCCAATGTAAAGCCCAAAAATATTCTGAATTCACACGGTGGGCTAAGTCTCCAGCTCATTTTCTTTTGTCGCCTAATTTTTCTCAAATAGGAAGTACCCACTGGATTTGCCCCACAGTATCACCCTTCCTTTAGCGAGAACTCAATACTCTGCCACGTCAGTTGCTTCAGCGTAAAATAAAGAATTGATTAAAATTGTTAAATGAGTTTCATGCTAAATTCCACATGATATTGTTTTTTGTTGAGAGAAACTGAAATTTACGGGAGATAGGAGGGAAATTCGGGAGACAGATCAAAGGTGACCATAATTTATGCGTTAGTTTAAACGTTACAAACAAAATTTCTCTTTTATTTACCAAATGAAATACCATTGCAATTAACGTGCGAATTCTAAATTTTATGTTCTCTGCTCACAGCCTCTTTGAAATTTTGACGAGATGATAATGCTAGTAAATGCACTGCTTTTAGTGTCAATTGTCTAATCGATTGTCTAGTTACTCAGTGTTTCCAGCCATTCTCATTTTTGTAGGAGTGCGCTTCTCCCAGGGAAGCTCCCCAATAACTTCGTTGCGACACGTGGTCTGAGTCACGCATGGGTCGCCGAATCTGCTTTTTTCTCTGTCGAGGCAATTTTGAAATTGGAGTACACGCCCTCTTTAAGAGCGGACGAACGGGATAAATTGCAAAAAAAGAAAAGGGCCCGCCAATTAATAAAAAAAAATCTTAACCTGGTTACAAACGGAGCATTATTTCTCCGTTGAAACCGTCTCCCCACCCCATCCCAACCCACTCTCATCCTTTTTCCCCGGATCCACCCAGCCCGTCGGCCCCTTAAAGTTCTCTCTCTCATTCCCGAGGATTCCTCATCCCTCTCCTCTCATCTCCTTAGCTTCTTCTTCGGGGTGGAGAAAAGGCAATCCATTTCGCTTGCAATTATGACCCTGGCTCATTTCCTACTCCCACCCATCCCCACTTCTCCCTCTCTCTCTCTCTCTCTAACCTTTTTCCCCCTTCCTTACTCCTTGCGGGAACTTCTCCAGAGGACTTTCTTATTTTTCCTTCTTCCTCCCTCTGACTTAACTGTATGTGGAGGGGCGGAGAGGATGGGAATGACAAGGGGGTCGGCGAGAGTCGGGAGAAAAAAGAGTGGAGCCGAAAGTCTTCCAAGTAGAAGACGAAGAAGGAGAAGAGAAAATAAAACTCCAAACCCGATTTTGAGAGTGCGAGGGTATAATGGCTAGGGGCCGACTTACGCCTGTTTCAACAGTCGCCCAACCTCGATTCGACGCAATGGTGAGGTGGGGGCGATAGAAAGGAATCCCTTCATCCTTCCCACTGGCCCTTTTATCCTCTTTCCAGTCGAAGTGTCAATGCTGATTAGGGATGGATCAGGGCAGGCCACCCATAGCATCACACCATTTCCCACCCACCACTTTAGTCATCCCTAATTCGCCTCTCCCTCCCCTTTCCCAGTCATCGCCCTTCACCCTCCCCGAAACTACCCACTTCCTAGCTTCCATCAACCCCTCCTTCGCTCTCCACCACCTCCTTAGCCTTCTCATAGCACTCCTTCAGCTCCACGACCCTCTTCTCCTTCTCTTTCCCTTCCTATCATTGTCCCAGTTCCCCTTTCCAGCCCCCGCCCTTCCCATCCAGTCCCGCACCCCTCCCTTCCCGAGAACTCTCCTCCGCCCTCTGAAGTGACCATGATTTCTGGTCGATCTTTACCCTTCTCGTCAGCAGAGAAGGGCGGCAAAGAAAATCAGTCTGCGAAGTGCGCCACCAAGATACGGAGTGAAATTACTAATGGTTCCACTCGCCATTAAAAGATTTTCATTTTTTTGCCTCTGTGAGTTTTTTTGCAATGATATTAACTGTAAAATTCCCGTGGATCAACATTTATTCATTTTTTCAGGATTGGTCTGGAAAGTTATGCATAATTGTAGTTATATTATGATTTTTCATTCCAGTACCTCCGTTCGGAAAAATTTTAAATATTGCCCCTGTTTATAAATTAAACATTATTAACTTTATTGGTTACCAATCAAAGTAGAATGAGGGATTCATATATTTTTATAGCAATATAGTTTCAACGCTGTCTTTTGAGAAAATGTAACAACATTTTGAAAACGTTTTTTATCCCACGTAAGCAGAGAGACAACAGCTTTTTCTTATGCTGCAACAACTCCACCCAAGCTATGCGATTTTCGGGGACCAAATCTTCTTGGGAATCCACAGCCGGCACAGGGGAAGGAACTGGCCCCACTACCCTGATGTGTGAATTTCACACGCCGTATAGGGCTTAGTATTGGGCGAACTCTACCTTCACCTACCAAACTGAGATTCGGGTCAATTACTGTGTTTATGGTTTTTTTTATCGTAAAATATTGTGAAGCCTTTCACGGAATGGTATTGCTGATTTCATTTCTTCTTCTTATCCTCGTATGATGTCGCTGGCGTCCTAGTAGCCTTTTTCATGTAAGGAGGAACCTACCGCAGCTTCATGGAGAAAGTTCTCCAGTGGTACTATTGCATTGAGCATGAGACAGCATTAAACAGCATAGTATACAAAGACATCATGCTATCATACATAAGGAAAGGATTCGATTTCGAAAAGTGCCTTAGATAGCGCGCATTGTGAAGATGTCTGGAAGGTATTCTCCAAGTATGTCCAATTAGGCACCAGATGAATGTTTCATCAGCTAATAGCTTTCGATACACAATGATGTAGTAACTGTTACTTATCGCCAAAAGTTACCAATTTTCATGTATTTATCTGTTTAGTGTAAGCAAAGTTAGCACTTTTGGAAGAAACTTTTAAGCACGGAGTTACTATTTAAAATGGATAAATAATACAAAACATGAATTTCAATCAGTTTTATGGCAAATATCAAAAAAACTCTTTGGATCATAAAATTAAATTAATAAAGGCAAAACTTTGTTCAATTCAGAAGAGGTATTCAATGAATAAGAAATGAAAAAAAATGTTCAGTTAATTCCCTGCGATAAAGATTCGGAGTTTAGCCCCGATGATTGTAGGTGGATATTAAATATGCTTCAAGGTCCATGATGAGAGATACATGTAGTTCACTGTCACTATAGACAGTGATGTGGGACCAAACTAGCCCTCATCTCGAAATAAAACTTATAGTACGATTTTTCATGTTTGAAATGTAATTTTTAGGGCATATATAAAGAGCTTTATAAAGTTATTTCAGCAATCGTAGGTAGCAGAAAAACTTTTATGGCAATGTGAGTTCAATAATTAGTTCATCTTGGAATTCAGTTTCATGACAAATACCATTAATCTACCGACAAAGGTGTGATCGATCTAATTGAAAAAACCTTAGTTTGTATCAGTGTGTTTATTTTAAAACATTTTTGATGGTAAAATATCCTATGAATAACAAAATGTCATTTGATAACTCCATCAATGTTATTTTTTTATGAAGTAAATCTGCAGACAATGCACATGTGCTGCATTGTTAACATTTTTATTTCAAACAACAAGAACTGATGTAATTCATGTTGCGAATCTTGGTATGCATTCGCACGAAAAATTACTTGCATATGCTTACATAAGCTTATATATTGATTTTGAAATAATATATTAAATAAATCATTTAATCTAATGCATGTATGTGTGTATTTATTCAGATAAATACGTAGGGAAATATAGAAAGAAGGATAGCATCGGCTTGGCTAGTCAAAGGTCTCCGGCTCCAGTCCTCGCCAAGAAAACTGAAATCAACAGTTATATTTTCTTATATTTAAATATATATTTATGCTACGTATATATAATATTCTTTATCCCTAGTCAATTATGAAAATGATCAGTCATTATTATATTAAAAATTGTATATTATATGAAAATCATTAAATATATTTAGGGGGTTTGGTTATTTAGATAGATCAAATGATTTCAGATATACAGATAAGATACGAGTAGAAATCTTTTGGTGAAGTTTGAGAAAGACAAGAAAATATTTAGAATTAATCAGATTTTGAAGGTTGCGGTTGAAAGAAGGATGTTTGTGGTAGAAAAAGACGTCTAGTTACGTAATATACAACTCAGAGCGTTGTTTTAATGAAGAAATGTAATACAGTTTTTAGATAATTTACAATAGACGACGGGACCGTGCAAATCATGTAATATGAATACTTTACTACCTACTCATAAGAGTGTTATATTTGACGGTGAATGCAAGATTTTTATACTGTCGCAAAGAAAACTCAAATAGATTAGCAAAACCAAATTGCTGGTAATATTATTTGGGAAACCAACAAATATTTACGGTTGCTTTCATTATTTTTCTTTTTTCCAACATAAATGCGTTCCATGTATATTGTAAAGTATACTGAATAAACCTCCAAACTTAAATAAGCTTTAAGCATACAAATTTTAAGGAATTAAATTAACTGAATCGTTCGATTTGTTAAAATCAGTGCTCCACACTATTGACTATTAGTACAAATTATTTGATAGGTAACCTTTTTATCAAGGTTTACCGATTGAGGATAAAAGTAGCTCATTGAGGAATCATAGGAGCCCATGAGGTTCACGCAGCCATTAAAAATGATACTTTCCCTGCCTCCGTTTCCCACCGACTGTCCCTTTTCCACACCCCTCCCAACAATTAATCTCCCACCATCCCCCTTCCCCACTGCCCCTCACTCCGCCCGCCCTTCCACACCTTCCCGTAAATCACGCGCCCGCCATCCCCGGGCCATCCCCCCCAGCCTTAACCCCTCTCTCTTTTCACTTCCTCCCTCTCTCTCTCTACCTAGCACTCTTTCGTTCTCTCTCCTCATCTCTTTCTAACCCGCCTTTCCCTCCACCAAACTCTCAATTCCAGTCTTCCCCGTTTGACCTCTGTGTCACCTCTACGCATGGGTAAGGAGGAGGATGATTTTTGCCCTCTCCGGAAGAACTTTTCGACCGTTGATGGCCAAAAATCTCATCATAATTTTTTTATTTCCCTATTAAGCTATGATTTTGTAATCTATGCGGCAAAGAGGACATTAAATTCCGTTGGACTTCTTCACGGGCCTCGCCTCTAATTATAAGCTTGCTTTTTTATCTCTGGTCGTGATTTTGAAGTGTAGGGTACTAAAATTATTTGGATAGGGTGCATTTCACAGTTATCCAATTGAAGAGTGCGTCATGATTTCAAGATCTTTGATACATGACGCACTCGTTTGACTGCTTACCACCCTCACCCCACAAGAGATGGGGGAAAAGGGAAATTTTCGTAAGCCTTTACTGAAATAGAATATAACATTTTAAGGATGGCTTTAAGTAACTTTATTGCTGGCGAAAACCTTCGGTGGCGCTGACACGTTCCGAAGTATTTAAAGATCGCTTATACATGAATTTTGTTTACAAAGAAACGCCCATAACATTATACAATCAATTTTACCATTTACGGGAGCAGTGGAGGCTTGATGATCAGCCCGTGAGGAAATTGATGAAGAGACCTTATCCCAGGTCCTGAATTTTGGGTAGCCTCAGGTTGCCGTTTTTGTCAATTCCATTTTCCCACCAAACTACGACTGTCGTTTCCCTGGAGATAGATCTTTCTGGAAAACCACAGTCTGTTCAGGGTAGGAATTAACCACGTAGGTGTGTGAATTGCACACGTTATATATCTGGGTGTAAGATCAATACTCAAGATCAAAAATAAGTACTCATCTTCAATGAGCAATCTGGTGCATTATTGAAATAGAAATATTGAAGATACATGGAGACATTTCTGAATAATTCATAGGAATAACCTTCGTAGTGTCTCTGTGTGCTAAAAATTGAAAAAAAAACTCGATCAGCTGTTAACTTCTAATGGAAAATTCTCCTGAAATGGGGGAGCTTAGAGTGTGTCATGAATTTACTTCACTTTACATCCCGAAAACGCAATAATGATAATGCTCAATCGTTCAAATGCTAGATCACCGACCTGACAAACCAGTTTACGTCGCTTGGCAATGACATAATAATAACCACAAATCTAACGATGCCAATACATTATCATATTATAGGGTATTAATAAACAAATTAATATCGCTCTCATGAAAAAAGTTTCATTTAGTCTCGCCTTGAAAGAATCTATTCTCTTGTTAACCTATGAGTTTCATAAATTATAATTATTAATGTTTTAATCCCTCGCCATATTTTTTCATAAGTTCACTAAATTGCGCAACTCTTTCCTACTTTTTAAAACGATTACGAAAGTGTTATGGGTCAACTTTCTAAAAGCTCTTATCCCTAACCCTCCTCTCCGCAAATGCCTACTTCTACGCAAAAATCCCTGAGGAAGCCAATGCATAATGAGGGCTGTCATTAGCGATGATAAGATGTTGCTGAAGCCTAGAGGCATTGTTTCCTTCCATTCATTTGCGTGCGTTTATTTTTTTTATGTTCATGAATAAAGTTCAACCTCCCTCCACCCTCATCGCCTCCTCCCTCACGTAAAGTTCCATTTCCCTCTCCATTCTCCGGTCTCCCCGCTTTGTCGCGCGTTCACGCAGTAACCCTCTTTCATCAACTTAGATTAAACTACTCCACCTACCAGCGAAATCAGTTCCCTTCTCTTTCCCTTCGGTAGCCCGAACACTTAATCCCAGACCCCTGGAACCGTGTAATAATTATTTGCTCCCCTTTCTCCGTCCACCCCCCCAACGCACTGCCCCCATTTCCCATTCCCAACGGTGCTGAATGGGAAACCCCAGGATATAATAACTGCGTTAAATAAAGTCTCCTAAATGGGCCGCTGAAATTTATACAACCGTACCGGGAGTGGAAGTGGATTGCAACGGATATAAACAGGTTGAATGGGTGAGGTGGAAGGGGGGGGGGAAACCGCAATAATAAATGGTTCCCGAGTGGGCGGATGTGTCAGGTACTTTAAGGGAGTGTTGAGTTTAAGAGTGTGGGAGAGATGGCCTGAGGATTATTGAGGTACAATGAGTTTTCGTGTTGTCTGGGTGGGCTTACGAGTCCTGGAAGCCGTTACAAGGAGTTGCTGTGAAAATGCACTCCGCTCGGCGGCTCGCTTCAATATGCCGCACACCGCAGAAATCGTCCCCAGGTCCTGAAAACACGGCGAGAGGGATGGTTTGTGGAATGAGAATTATTGGGACAACGGCGCTCTTTCGGTGAGCCTTTCATGTACCACTCGTCACTGTCATATTTTCTACTTTGATCATAAGTAATAGGCAATATGGCCAACTCATGTGTTGTTGGTATAACTGGCTCTGCAGAAGGTCATGTCAAGGTTTTCAATCTCGTGTATCATATATAGTGGTTCTGTGATCGATGGGATTACGCGAATTGAGTTTTTGCTATATGATGAAACAGTACGAGCCCCTAAAATTTATAGCCTATGCTGAATGGATATAGGAGGGCAAGTGGCAAGAAAGAGCTGATTGGATTAAATTAGTACGGAAAAGTATGACTACTACGATTTTTTCTTTCCGTAAATTACCGCAGTGGGGTATTATTCATAATAACAGCGCTATATTTGTA
The DNA here is from genome assembly GCA_037158775.1 of Hetaerina titia. NCBI lineage: Eukaryota > Metazoa > Arthropoda > Insecta > Odonata > Calopterygidae > Hetaerina > Hetaerina titia. The sequence goes on from CM073777.1 coordinate 91,140,638, forward strand.
GCAAGGGCAAACTATTTATAAAAGAAGTGGTCGGAAATATGGATCATCTACATCAACGCACTACCACGCAAGTCGCCGCAAGGGCGTGTGGCGGGGGTGTTAGGTCGCCAGCCATGCATGCACAATCCCATCCATATCGCCTTCACACAAATATTAGCTCAAAATGCCCTCGAAATATGTTAAGCATACGAGAGGAAGTACATAGCAGGACTCATATCTCAGGATAATCATCACTTCTCTTCAAAAATACAGTGCATTTAGCATGCACTTCTAGGAAAATTTTATCCATAACAGTGGAGTGTATATGTTTATATAAAAATATATATATATAATTATATATATATATATATATATAATTATATATATATATTCCACTCCATATTCTTCATACGTATATAGTATATGTATGCATATATATATATATATATATATATATATATATATATATATATATATATATACATATACTATATATACTATATATATATTATAAAAAATATATATATAAAAATACATTATATAAAAATACATTAATCGATGATTTTCTCATTGCTTTCTTGTCATCGTAATGGAATACAATCTGTTTTTTCACTGAAATCCCTTCGTTTCGTTTAACTTAATAGATAGTGCAGTCGGCAATTTAAGATAATATATATGTATTAAGTCTAATATCTTGCATTAGTCTATAAAAATCATTTCCTGTAATTATTGGTATTAATCGACGACGCATAACCTCTTTGATATGACCATATTAATTTTTAAATAGAAGTCATCAGGGAGTGATGCCTCTAACGTGAGCTCAGTTATGCACGTTTACCATTTTTTCTGCACACGACTAGGTGTACTGCACCAATATATACTGAATCAAAAATGTATCACAATTAGTACGACAAATGGGATATCTCTATTTGAATCTGTCGAAACTTCTGGTATCGAAATGATCTCGCCTTTCTGTAAATAAGTCTGCTACCCAATTTCAGACGCCTAGTTCTATTCTCTTTATCTTAAGGTTTTGTGGCCTAATTTCCTCGTAAAGAAAGCTGAACTTCACTGTGTATGCTGAAAGAGTACTATCCGCTGAACGTATACGAAAGACTTTGACTGAGAAGTCCACAGATGATCTGCAAATAAAGTACAATTAAAATTGGTTAAACCCTCCTTTTATCGTGGAGACTGAAATGGAAGGTCTTGGTCGCATACAATAGTAAACATAGTCATGCCTAAACGTAGAAGAAATATTTTAATTGAGCTGTGGCGAATCGACATTTACAAGATAGTCTGTAAGCCACCGTTAGGGTACGTGGCAGGGGGTGATTTCATCACCCCCTGTCCTGTCTGCAATGTCAAAATTAAATATTTCGTCTATTTTAGTCACCCAAAAAATGTAAAATAAGTCATAATAATGAAAATTTTTCTTACATAGAGACGGTGTCTAAGTGTAACATATGGGTACGGGACGATCTTCTTGTTCGCATTACAATATAGTAAGATTTAGATGTAATACTGACAACTCACTAAGGTACCTTGTAAAACTTTTAAATTTCAATAAAAAAAGGTAAAGTTTTTCGTTAGTAACATCACAAAGATAAGGCAAGGGAGATTTACTTCAGTGCAGATAGATGCAAATAGTCGTTCTTTCTATGGACAATTGAAATAGTAAATATATGTAATGTACAGGTCAGGAGAAGATTAAACGTTGCTAGACTTAAGGTACATTCGTAGATGCATACGAATTTTATTAGTTGATGGCATACGTATTTACTTGCATATACGTTATATGGATTTTTGCATGACCATGTAAGACTCTGTGGGTTTAGAATGGCTTGACTTTGTTGGTTTTGTATGCGGTTTTATACGACTTTACGTGTGGTGATCTAACAACCCCCGCGGTAGCAAGCGGTGTATTATGAAGAGTAAAAATAAATGCATTAACAAATACGTTTTGAAGCCAGGAAAATTAAGTTTGCCAGAAAAACACGTTCACCGTTTATTCGAAGGCAGTACTCAACCCACCTGAAAAACGTGGAAAAGTCAAGATTTTAAAAGCACGGTTGGAGGTGTGAAAAAAATCTTGGAAAAATAGGATGAGGCTGAATATTTGATAAAAATTCGTCTGACGGAGAGCAGAAGGGGCAAAGTGTGTAAGAAGTTGACTGTAACACGCCAGCTGTGGGGGGTAAATCAGGGGGAGGGTAGTTCCTAGAGAGTAGTAGTAGCAGTCCAACTTCTACATTCAGTAATGGCATTGAACGGTATAGGTGGAAAGTGAGGAGAAAACAGAGTGGGCCACAGTTCGAACCCTGTCGCATACCACCTTGTTGAATGTTGGACGCTCAAAGTGGCCCTGGCGTGTTTCCAGTACGTGATTCGGGTATGGAATTGCCTTGATGGAAGGGTGGGCTCTTTTTTCTTTCGTCCCTACTTATTTTTCGCCTACTCTCTTTTCTTTCCTCGCTGCCTTCTCTCACTCTCAACCCCTTGTCTCACTCACTCCGTCTTCTCCACCTCAAGTCCTGCTCTCACTATTTCCAAATCCAACGTTCTCTCTTCCCTACCTCCCGCTCTCCTTCACTTCTCACTCAGACAGAAATGGACTTGGTCGTCACCTTTGACCCTCCCTCACACCTTGTGCTCCTTTCCCCTTCCACTTCCACCCCCAGCCTGGTCTCATGCGCTTCCCTCGCCTCGGAAGGCTCTCCTCCCCCTTTGACTCATACCTCCGCACCCACATCCTTGTCTTCTCACACCGTGAAGGCCGTCTTAAAATTCAGCTCAGGCCCGGCCCGCTCTGCACGCAGAACCGGAGTTCTTCCATATTCCTACTTCTTCCTTCAAAGTAGCGATTACCGACCCTCCCTTAAGGTAGAGAGTTAAAGATTCCTCCAATGACACCTCGCCCGCCTCCCCCTACCCCCTCGCGCCTGTCACCTACCGTTACACTTCGGTTCTTTTAGCGTGTCCTTCGCCTGCTGAGAGAGCGCGTTAGTGCTCGACAAGGTTCCCCACGACTTACTGCACGACATACAGATCATTAACCGGGTGTACGCGCCTTCTTTTATTATATATTGCCCAATCACCTTAGAGGTAATTCCGAAGGCATCTGTTTTTACCGAAAACGAGTTGGAAATGTGGTAGTGTTCGCTCACACGTTTAAAATTCTTTCTGTCATTTGAGTTTATCCTTGCGACCTTCCGTACTCTGTCACTGTCAGTATTTCAAACTTCAATTACAACGCAAATTATTTACACGACTGGAATGTCATATTCATGCTCGGTATTGTTTGTCCTCCTTCATTCTCTCTGGAAATTTTATTGCCGTTCCATGAGGTGGTAGTTGAAATCAAGAAACCTTGAAGATGAACCATTTCTGGTTCCCGTCCGATAATGATATGTCTCAAGAAAAATATTGAAATTCTGCAATAGTTCGGACAAGTTAGTTTCTGGATAAGTCGCATTTCCATGTTATACAAAAGTTTTATAATATGAATTCAAGAAATTGACAGTTGTTTCACTGTTCTAGGATTATAGAGTGCAATTTTCATAAGCAATTAGTTATGTTACTTTCTTGATCTATTTCTCTCATGTTCTTCTGATTACTAGAGCTTAAATTCATTCAGTAAGAGAATACTACGACAAGAATCTGGTGAAATCTTAACTACAACATCAACCGTGCTAGTATCTTCTTATCCTATAATGAAACTTGGATCAATATGATTTCAAAATATGCATAGATAAGATTCAAAAATATTATGTTTTAAAAATAGTACAAGTATCAAGTTAATAGTTAATCGAGATAATACTTGATGTGGGAATTAATTTCTCTTCGTCGTTATTATGGGGTAAAAATCAAATGAAAAATTAAATTAAAGAGTAATTCATCTCCATTATTACGTGATAACTTTTTTGCTTAACATCAATAAGAATTCCTTTCGCTCATTATGAAATAAATTACGGTGAAAATTATAATTTCAGCTGAAAGTAGCAGTTATTCATTTTGTCTTGCTGAAAAAAGGCATGCATGGAGTTATATAATATATGTGCAACAATAAAAATTTAGAAACCACGTATTTTTCGTAGAGCGGGCAATTATTTATGCAATTCGCATTTTTCCATGTCGTCGCAGTCGGATGCAAACCGAATTGAGTGTCAGCTGTTAAGTCTATGGCCTGTTTTGCCAGCGCTATAAATTCAAACTGTCACAAAGCTTGCCGCCCAAGGTGTCCCCTATATCATTTTTGATGTGTTTATGGCCTATTTTATTGTTTGATAACAACCAAAATATTTATATCACATTTTTTATGCAATCCTTACGAGACGTCGATTTCTATCCGAATTATATACACTTTTTTTGGGAAACCATTAATGGTTTGCTTTATTTCAATTGCAATGAAATATGATAATGCCTTTTCCTAAAAATGGTTAAAATCAAATGAAAAGTAAGTTTATGATGAATTATTGGTATTTTGAGGTTTTGTGGAGTGGAAACGGAAGTTTTTAAAAAAAATCCACATCATAAATCATATGAACTGCCGGTAGTGATATTCATTTCCTGTTTAATTAGCTTCTCATTCCAAAGAACATGGACAAATCAAAGTGAGGATTTTATGAACCCATACGCCTCACTTTGCAAAATCAAGCTTCAAATGAAAGTCATGAATTAATCTACATGCATGTGCAATCTATTCCACTTTACTCAGATAAATTGCCCAATTTGGTCGGCATTTACTTTCAAATTGAACAGATTGGGGCTACGATGTATGTCAAGTGAATTTGCTCTTTGAATTCTCTTGGTAAATCAAGGGTGACTACAAAAAAATGCCCACCGATTGAAACTATATTTCTTCATCGGTATCAAGAATTTCTAACTTCATTTCGATGAATTAGGTGTTCAAATGTGTAGGTAATTTACGCATGTGGTTAGCATAATAAGGAGAGAAGTCATAATATGTCGAATTGTCCTTCAGTACGTTAAGTTACGTTCGTACCGTAGAAATTTTTCGACTTCAAAGTGAAAGAAATAATTTCACTGATGTCTTTGTAGACCGTATTTTGAGGTTTATGAACTTTTTTTAATAATTAAGGAAATATCTAATAGAAATCATCTATGCAGCAATTAGCATAAATATGACAGTTAATTTGGTTGTAGACCAAGGAAAACCAATCCAGTTACTCAGTGATTGGCTATGACGTGAGTTCGTAAGTAGTTCACCAGTTACGTTGCTGTTTGATAACGTATTGACTAGAGATCAAAAGAAATTTTAGAAAAATATAATGGCATGCCATCGAATTGCAGCCAAAGTAATAGAACTGACAAGTTGATCATCTAATGAGCATAATGTGTGCAAATCATAGGAAAACCATAAAAAATCGAGGTAGTACAAGTATTATTGCGTTTTCACGAATTATGACGGTTAAAGTGAAGATATATTTAGAGAGAAAACATGAGGGATTGGAATTCATTATTAACTTTAATTTAGAATAGAGGATTGCTGGGAGAAATTCTAAAGAGACAGCAAAATTTGATGCAAATCATATTGATTAGCAATTGGATGTGGCAGACTTCAATGTCGGATGTGCGGAACAAACTTCAATAGAGGGGAGAATGTTAGACAAACGAGGAAGTGGCAGGAATAGGATAAGGATGTTTGACGAAAAGAAGGAAGTATTCGGAAATGAAGAGGGGCTTTGATTTATTAGTTGAGATTTGGGTTTTGTTTTTTTATGAGTGACAAACAAAATATTGGGTAGTTTATTCAGTTTTTTATCTAATTTAGTATCTTAACTGACAGATTACATATTGTACATATGTAATTTGTCAGTTATGTTATATTTTATATTGTACATATGTAATCTGTCAGTGTGTGTTTATATAGATGCATGTAAAATAATTCCAATAACTATGGTCATAAAAGGTATTTGCAGTGTAGCATTTTGATTACTTTAGTTGGACGGTGTTACGTATTAAATTCTGGCGTTCTTGCAGTCTGCCAATTTCACTCTTGGCTGCTTTCACGTCGTGATACGGATAAAAGGGTGGCTATTTTCTGGGCTTCCTGCAAATGCTTGCCCTATTCGTTATATTTTTATAAAGTCTTTTTTTATTGCGCAGGTGGAAAATGTTTGTTGTCCCGGATTCCTGGAACATGGCGTAGTAAGCGTTCATTTTAGACGGTTCTCTTCAATTTTATGATGGTCCAATGAACGGTGTATTACGAAAAGTCGTTGAGGTGAGGAATGAAGGAAAGTCACAAACGTGACGATCATGCAAGATGCACATACTTCACGTGCTTAATGACTAAATTACAACCGCCCCGTTTTCATTTCTTTCTTGGAGTCTCTCATTTAGATGATATTTGTGTGCATGCATGTGCGACCATGCTACTCTTTTCATATTAATAATGCTTCCTTTCTTGCTTTCGTTTTAAAATTTATGGGGAAGGCAAATGATACCCACCCCATGGCCCCACTCCATCAGCTAGTGAGCCGGAGGAGGTATTGCCACCCCTTGACCCTTCAGGTTTCTCCGCCACTAGAAACAGTACTCTCATATGTTGCCGACAATCACAAAGGTTGAAAAAAAGGAGTCTTTAAAAAATGAGCAACATGGAGGTGGCGCGAAAAATCTTTCAGCCAAAAAAAATTAACTTACATGCGCCTCTCATCCTCCTCAGACAATTAAGGTCGCTCGTTCCAGCAGGGGAAAGGGAGTTTTCCATTTGAAAGACAGGGACCGTCCACATGGTCCGGACCGGGGGGATGAGAAACAATTAGTAGCATGTGCTACGCGAATTTCAAGAGACATTATGAACAGACGCGAAACAGAGAAAGTTAGTGTGCAAGAGGGAAAGGGGGTGGAAGGGTAATCGGGTGTGGAGGGAAGGGGGTTTGGTTAGGGTGGTTGGGGGAGGAATTTCGGGGTTGGAGAAGGCAGCCGCGCCTTCCTCCTCGCCCTCCCTTCTGTCTTTCTTTCCCTCCGTCCCTCTTTCTCTCATCCCATCCCAATCCCACTCACCCCCTCCCGCCATAGTGGCGTGCTGGTGAGAACTCCAGAGGGAATAGCAATGCGTCGGAGAGGAGTGATTTGAATGCGTCCGGGTGTAGAGAAGACACGGGCAAGTTTCTTCGCGTGCTGAGGAAAGGTTTGGGCATAGCGGAGAGTATGCGCGTAAATGGGGGTTAGTAAAAATCGAAGGATAGGAGAAAAGAATAAAATTTCGAGAGAGAGAGGAGGAAACGATCGGGTGGAAGGAAAAAGAAGGAATGCAAAACAGTGGGGACGTTAGTGGAATGAGCCAGGAGGCGAAAGTATTTTGTGTGTGCTCGTCGGGTTTGATCGTCATTCAGCAATCGCCCTTCAATTTATGCATACTCGTACTTCGGCCAGATCACGGTCGAGCGGTCGTGGAAAGCGAGCAAGTTTATCCAGCATGTTGCGACTCTGCATTAAATGGAATGCGGCAATCATTTGAAGAGAGCAGGTGAAACTAAATTGGAAAGCACTGCATTTAGGCCAAAATTTGGAGAAGGGTATGCTCTCATTCTCAGAAAAGAAAAACTACCAGAACTCGTTGAAAGGTACGTTGCCCGTGTAATTACTAATCTTCGATTTTGAATTTTCTATTTATGCGGGTTACATATTGCTGCATGCATACCACAAATTTAATAACGTTTTAATTTACTGACAGTTGACTAAAAACTTGTCCTTCAAGGCACAGGCGTTGTTCTCAAATCATCTTATTGACTTGTATTTTAGGTACCGACATATATTTTATAAATCTTATTGATAAAACTATTAAAGGAACCGACCCGAACAGTCAAAATAATTAACCAATTTGAGTATCTCAATCAAGAGTTAGTGAAACTGCAGTTAATTTATAGTGGTTAGGATTATAAAAATAATAATATTTTGGGTATTAAGCAATTATTTCAATCCGTATTATTTTCTATCCATCTAAAAATCATAAAGCCCATCTCCAAAACACCGTCATTTGTTCAGAATATATATTAAAACATTTTATTGATGGTTGAATTTGGAGAGGATATAAAAAATATGATCAATACAAATGGTATAAGATGGGTCTGATTTTCATTTTCTCTCCATTAAATATGACTTGGTTCTCACGCTGGCTGGGCGGTTGACTACCGGTCTACGTATTTTGTGGTTTAGGTCTTGCGTTTACTACTTAGGTCTAGTCCGGGCTGCGTGGAGTTCATGAATATAGGGATTACGGAAGAAGGGTGGGACCTTGGGCGGGTTAACCCTGGATATCCAAGGTCTTCGACTAGAGTTCGCTTGGAGATCTGTGCCGTCATCTACCTTTATGGCGCTCCTCAAGAGACGGAAAGCTATGCGTTCCCTTCGGAACAAACTTCAATTGCCAAGTAAACTCCCATTTAATCTCTCAGGTTGTTTTGGTCCTTCACAAAATTCCACTATACAGGATAAAATAGTTTTTGATTTATTCATTGGGTCGCTGAAGAGCGTTCTTTTTCGAAATGAAACACTGATTAAGACATTTAAACACAGAAATACAAAGGACGCTCACATATGTGGTTTTGACATTTCGACAACACGGTCGTCATCATATACAGGAAAACATATATGTATATGCATTTATGTGTGTATGCATGTACGTATGTATATATATATATATATATATATATTTATTTATTTATTTATGCACATGGATATATTTACACACACACACACTATGAGTTGTTTCCTTGTAAATTTTCCAAATATATATGTATACACGTAGGTGACCTAAGGCCATTAGCATAAGTTTTTGTGCACTAGATTTGTGTCGCCTCAATGAATGCTACTCGAGCAAATCTACTTAGTCATTTAAATGTAAAGTAGGTATGATTTCAATGCCCTCTAATTATATTAATAAATTAAAAATTCATTATTTAGCGTGTTTGCGAAATATTTGACATCCTTTCACTCTTCTTAATAGGTGCTCTATTTCCACTCTTTCCAGCTCGAGGTGTTTTAAATCTACACGACACTTTAGGGATGCCTCTGGTCAAGATTACGTCTAAGGAATTACGTTTTTCACCTTTCCATTTTCCAGATTTTTCACACTCCTCAATTATTTGATTATTTATTTCATAGAAAATTATATCAACAAAATTGGTAATAAGCGCATAAACCTTGTTCATCGCATATGGTAAGAAAAAAACGTTTTTGCCTTTTGAAATTTGAAAAATGCCTCATTATTCATAAGTTTGGAATGAAAACATAAGTTGATGCATTCCAAACTAGCAAAGCAATAAACAATTCAATTGAAGCAAATAGTATTTAAGCAAATAAACTTTCTTTGGTTACAATATTGAATTTACTCTTCATTTCTCAATGTATGTCGATATAACTAACTTGGTAGGGGGTGAGGATAAAATACTTCGTGTCGCCACTCTTGGCCATTAAACGTTAATCAAATTGCTTTCCTTATCTGTCATGGAAATGGTTAATAACGGTCATGTGCCTATCAATAATATCACCTTAGGGTCAAATACTTATCAATAATTAGCCACACGGATAACATAAAGGAAATATGGTAAACCTCTTACCTGGCTGTTTCAGATTGGGCTCTATCCAGATAAGCAAATTTTAGGTTACCCCGAAAAATCGTTCATGTATTATTTCAAGGTTAATATATCAATAAAATATAATTATTGTAAGCGTTATTTTAATATAATGCTGAAGAACCACATTGACAAATAGGAAATTATATTAACGTATATGTTATACATTATAATTTTATAACCACGCTTTGTCAAACATAATTCTCATTTTTTGACAAGTAAGTACTCCATTACAAGCTAATACTACAGTTTATTTCCAATTAAATGTCTCATGAAAACTTTGAATCTTATTTTTATGTAGGTCTTCCCTGTGATCCAAAAAAGGTCAAGGCGTTTTTAACAACCCAGCCTATGGTGTGACTTAGTCAATATAAAACGTTTGTCGCATAAAGTAAGATCAAAAATATATTTTTTCGACAGATAATCCCCCAAACCAATTTCAACTAGTATTCATTGTCAAACGCCGATTTCTCTTTCATGAATTTATCAAACGCAATGATTTATTTTCAAATTTCAGTTATAATATTCCGCGTAAATACACACAAAACACGAGTCTAAATAACTTGTCCAATGCACTCATTCAGTAAAGCTGTTTTTTGTTCTAATTGCTGGCTCTACAATTCCTTGTTCTTATATAATGTATCATTTTATTTTTACAACTTACCGGACAATTTTATAGGGATTAATTTTCTTTTTTAATCACTGCATTATTATATAAAAATAATCTCATCATACTACCTTCAATTTTACATCCTAAATTGTAATCCTGACATCTGGTCTGAAAGTGAGAGCAATGAGAATTGATCTTGACTGTATGTACGTAAAATAGGAGACCACGCTTGGTCAGAAAAATTAAAAGATTGCTACTTCTAATTAAAGAAGGGAAGTTTGGAGTTCCGAGCAAAAATTCCCGTTTTAAGAAAATGAAGTTCAGCGTAATTACGGCTCAGTCCTTATATAAATAAGTCGAGCAAAAATAAATGAATTTTTTGGGAGGACACTAAAGTTCCCCCGTCCCAAATCTTTTACTTCCTGGGAAGTAGAAGATCGGATCGAAAGGAATGTTATTAGTAAGAGGGGCAGGAAGGACGTTGCTCGCGTGAGATTACGTGAGCCTGAGGCTCTGAGCTGATTGCAAAAAAATCCAAAGTTTTAACTTAAACTACCCAGGCTTCGGTAAAATACATATAAGCGGAAATTCACGTCGCGTTCTATTAAAGTTGGCGGAAGTTTTCTTTCCAAATAGATTGAAACTTGCGCCGATCGTGAGTGGAAATACGAAATAAAGAAAAAGGCTTCAACAATCGTGTGTGGCGGTCAAGGAGAGCGCCGTGTCAAACCTTCCCAATTGCAGTTGACAGATTAGGCGCGCACTCTATCCTTCGTTTCCGTTATATGCCTGTCGCGGAATGTGTGGGGAAGCGGGGGGGGGGGGGGGAAGGAAAAACAAGTTAACTCTTGGAAGTTTTCCCTCCGCCAAATTCCTGGTTCGTTTTGGCCTCGGCCACACACCACTGATGAGTCTATACCCCTTCGCATTAACATACGCGTGCATTTAACGTGAATTATTCGGACTACTGTTTAACCCGTGGCATTCGGCACTATTTCACTCGCATTGTCAAGAGCCAGCCAGATGATCCCTGCGGTGGACAGGCTGTATTGTGTGGCACTCGGCTTGGGACTCTGCGGGAGGCAAGGGGGTGTTGCAGGAGAAACGGTGGATCAGAGGGGGTGAGGGATGGGGAAGAGAGAAGGGAGAGGGAATGGAACTGGGCGGGAAGGGATGGGAAGGTCTGAATGGCTCGCAGGGTCTGTCTCCAGAGGGTTGTGAACTGGGGAAAGTTGGCAAGTTTTGGGTCCCGTTAGGAAAGATGGCGTCGGCGTTGTAGGTGGATGGATGTTGGATTCGAGAGCTGTCGAGAAGGGGGTTGGGAGGAGTGTGGGGTTTTTGGGGGTGGTTTTGGGGAGGAGTGTCAGGTGGGTGACGGTGGGGAAGGGGTTCGCTTGGCGGGGAAAGGCAATGAAGAGTTGAAGAAGCATGAGTGGCTAAGGGAGGAGGGTGAGGGTGAGAAGGGCTGGGGGAAGAATTACAGAGGCAATTGGGGAATGGTGTAGGTTAAGGGCTGCTACAGATTTAGACTGAGGCGAGAGATTACACAGCGCGTTGATACAAATGTACGTTGTTTCAAAGGGCAAAAACGGATTTGGAGCAGGCAAATTTTAGTGGTGAAACACTGTTGAATATATCACTGAGCATGAAGTGAAAGTCTTCTAACACTACCTACCATTTTTTAATAATAAAATTGATGAGTTCATTTGAAGCACATTAGATCTAATTACAATCGTGTTAAATTAGATTACCTGGCTGGATAGTAGATTTTGTAGTACTTTTTGAGGCCAAAACTTTATCGTAGTGAATGATTTAATGAATATATGAAGTATCCTCAATGAAAAATTAATACAGGTATGTGTTTATTCTTCTTCTCATTTTGATGTTCTATTCCCTTACCTAACGCATGATCGTAGGCGATCGATTCTCATTATTTTAAAAGTCCTCATATTTTCCAAAATTGCTTTACTTTCCTAAATGCTTCGGAAATAGTTTTTGAACGTGGTTACAAATTCTGGTAAAATCATGAGACAGGCATGCATATTTACGCCTTCGATACTCTTCAAGTTTATAAAATATCGATTGTGATTAAGACCAATGGCTGACGGGGGATTTTGTAGAGATGATAATGCCTCGTGCGGGAATGAATTCACTATCCCTGAAAAGCCTTTTATCCGGCCGTGTTGGAGAGCAAATGAGCACTGTTAGCTTTGGGTGGTCAGCGCATATATTTCCCACACCTAGGTGGTGATTCTGCGATTTTGCCACGAAATGTTTGACACGGCAATCGCCCTCCGTCTCCACACTGACTTAAGCCCTTGATGGACGCATTAGTCAGCCGTCCTCTTGCCCGAAACAGCCGCGCCCCCTTGAAAGACCACTCTCTCCCCGCCCCATCGACCCCCTCCGCTTCTCCTCGCAGTCCTACAAAACCCTTTGATTCCCCTTATCACCCATTCCTCGTGAATTTCCATCACCCCTCCAACGCGTATTCAAGCCCACTCCCTCCTCCCTTTCCCGCATCCCTGGCCACCTCCCTGCGGGAGCAGGGATAAAAAAAGGGGGAAGAGGAGACCCTTCGACCCTCTCCCCGTATCTTTCCCACAAGCATTCTCTTCCTCATCTCCCACCATTCTATCACCCTCCCCCGACGCAACTTCCACTACCTACACAATTGCCACTCCAACCCTCTGCTACTCCGGCCGAGTTCGTTTCTCCCATCTACCTTTCCCTCCCCTCCGCCGACAAACCTCCGAACTCCATGCCATTCACCAAACTCTCAGGACCAAGTCACGTCCCAACCGTTACTGTAGGATATGAGACCCAGAATTTCAGCTATTGCCTCCACCCTTTCTTCTTCCTTTTTTTCCTCATTCTCTCCCATCCTCTCTCTCTCTCCCTCACCCTTCCCTTCTTTGTCTCCCTCGCCTCGGGTATTTGTCTTCCAATCCCGAACGCTGACTTGTCGGACCCCCCCCTCCAGCCCTTACCTGCGCGCTTCTGAATTATTCCGCGCCCGTGCTTTTGCCGCCTTCCGTCACATCCAGTGATGACGGCGTTCCCAACGAAATCTAACTACTGTATTCGAAATTCTTAAAATGAAAATCTTCCGCCACTGTCTTAGGCACTTGGTGACGCCGCACATCTAAATGAGTGAATCACGTTTATAGGTCGCGTTGAACGTTGAATTTGAACTTAGATTCATCAATTATTTTTAATTGACATTTTACCTGCTGTCGAACTATGTTTAGCAAAAATAACTTTTGGTTTAACCGAAGTTTTTCCTTCAGTTAAACCAAACTTGTTAACCACCAGGCAATTAATATCCAAAATGAATGTACACGTAAAAATGCCGATATATTTTTGTTTAAAAAATATATATGCTTTATTCTTATACGCATTTGTAGGGATTTATATTTACAATTATTTATACCGTTATTCTACACCCATACTCTAGATATTTATTATATCCTGAGTAACATTATATGTTCATTGCTGTCCATCCAAAAACCTACCTTAACCGGTAGATTACCTAATAATAATACCTCTCATTGTCCAACTGGATTGGATAGTGTGTCTGACATGCTAAAAACGCTGAGCTGGAAACCTTTACAAACTAGAAGGACAGTGAGCAGACTTTGTGGAATGTTCCGCATTCTGAATGGGGAGAAGGCTTGGGCAGATCTAAGGAAAGAGGCGGGGAACCCGAATTTTATAGGGAGAAATGACCACAAATTTAGGGTAACATGCCAGGCACAAAGAAGGAATAAAAAAATTTTCTTTTCTAAATAAAACAATTGTTGATTGGAACAATTTACCTGCAAAATTTTTAAGCCCTTTCCTAACAGAGTCCAAACTTTTAAGAAAAGATGTAAACAACTTCTGTAATCATTTGATTGGTGTGTTGTATAAAATTAAATGTAACAGCTTAAATTTTTTTTTCTTGTAGATTGGGAAACAAATGTAAATAAAATTGGGATTTTCTTTTTTTTGTATGTACTACAGATTGGTGTTTGGAAATTTCCTTAAAGTGTATTGTTTTCTTTCAGATTTTATTTATTATCTTTTGTGATATTGATTGTATTTCAGAAACCATGTTATTTTTCCGAGGCAAGTTTATTGTAACAGTTGGGACTTGTGTTCCACCTGACATATGTCTATTTGCACATGTACATTTCAATAATAATAATAATAACTACCAAAAATTGCCATTCATTGTCCAACTTTATTCCAGTAGCGTTATTTATTAAACTCTGAACGCTGCCAATTAGAGATTACGGAGGGATCACGTTTAAATATTGGATAGTAACTATTATGCAAATAATTTAATGCTCTATTGACCTTTATACTATTTAAAAATATATCATTCAGCTCAGCATATTGACAAAAGAGTAATTTTCATATTTCCTTCTCAGGTTTCTTGGATGAGGAAGCGTGACTTACACATTCTGACCTCCAGTATCTTTACGTATACTGGTGACGCTCGGTTTGGAGTCATACACCCAGAGGGGTCGGACGAATGGAACCTAAGGGTGGAATATGTTCAGAAGAGAGATGCGGGGATTTACGAATGCCAAGTCAACACGGAGCCCAAGATCAACATGGCGATCCTACTTAACGTGGAAGGTGTGTATAATCGTAATTTAAGCAATCATTTTCCAATTCATGCTACATACGAATACATTGTTGACAGCTGTCACAAATATCCTTGTGTTATGTGTCATTTTATTAACATTATTTTGGCAATATTTTATTTCCTGTTTTTGCTTACTACCACCCTTAATTCATAAATACTCTTTCAGGAATGAGAATTATTCTTTACTTGATTTGAAATTTCGTGATCCCTTATGGTAAACATCTTGTTATTGTTCAATTAAAGAACACCGCTAGATTGGGCTATCAGAGAGGGAAATTGGAAACGTGATGTGCATCTTAACCAGTTTCAAATGTTGCATGTAACAAAAATGTTGTAAAAACAATAGTTAATGTTTACTACTGAAAATAACTATTGCACAATATTGAAAGTAATTTAAAATCTATGAGTCATTAATGGGGTGATTGAACGCAACTATTAGTCATATAAGTGCCATTGATAAAGTGAATTTGCTCCAGATACTTTAAGAACACTGCGATTGGCTCATCGATTTTCAAGTTTCTACTTGATATCTTTTTAGTCAAACTGATGTTTCCAGAAGCCACAAGCAGGAGGGTTCGTGGGTAAATTTCGCAGACTGGCCTTTTATTTTATTTATTGCTGTTTCCCTGCTTTTGGATTATTTGTAATTTTTTTATGTTTTTGGGACTTATTTCCTTAAAAATATGTTTTTACTTTAGCTTTAGAACTGTAGTAAAAATAGGAACAATGCCATTTTCACTCATATTTCGTGTAAAATTACAACATTCATATATTCATTCAGCTACTTACAAATTAACATTGGGTAACTTGCATGCAAATGTGTATGTTGCCTATCATAGCCAAATATCATCATACCTTCGTCTCACGCGCTGCTATGTATTTTTAATTGTGGGGCGGAAATGAGTTTTATATGAAGTTAAATTCTGCCGCTTAGTTATCCTTTGTCGCTTGTATGCATTCGCTCATTTATTTATTGTAATCTTTATATTTCGCTTTGTAAAATGATTTTATGGAACACATTCTTTATCTTAAAGAAATTGTTTTTTTTACGGTGACCATTCATATCTCGATACTTGGACGAGTTTAAAGTATTTGCGAAATTTTCGGTTCGTTTTTAGCATTCACACTTTATTTCCCTCATTGCTTATAGAGAGTATCAAAACACCATATTAGTGTACATGTAACTGTCTGTATCTCGTCAAAGTATGATATAATTATTCATTTTTAAGTAGTATCCTTTCATAATACTTAGTTAAAATGTATGGTATCCGTAGTCTAATGTATTCGCATCCTCTAACAATCGTTATTATTACTTGGGGGCGATCAATAATTATATCCTCATTTCAAATGAGGAAAAATGTACAGGACTGAAAATTGAGAAAAGAGATAATTCATCAAAGGTAAAGGGGGCTCAATATTTCTTCTATGCTTTGATACTGCATTGCCAGGTATTTCCATACTAATATACATATGTCACTTAATTTTTAGCGGCGCTAATTTCATGTAAATAATTAGAATGTATAGTCAATTGAAAAAGAGTGCCATAATATTACAAATCCCTCACCATCATATGAACTGGATTGCTTAAATTCTCTCAACTTTTCGAGTTTTCTTTTTGCTGATCAAATTCTCTAATTATGAAGATGTTGGTAAGAATATTTTTGATCAATATCCTCGCAATTTTATCTCTAATTGGTACATTATTCCAAAAATTCTAAACCTTAAAGAGGAACTTAAAATAAATTTGCATTAAATCATTGGTAATCCAGTTCAAGGCGGATCATAACAGTCGGTGTCATATCAATATAACGGACACCTAAGTAGCGTGGTCAAAGATTTCACGGTTCATTAGTAAATTAGTAACTCACGGTTATTGGTCACTTTGCAGAGTGAAGTCATAGATTAGCAAATCTGTGAAATTTAGAATTGTTTCCCTGAAAAAGTTTCAATTTCTTTCTGTATAACCTTTCGAAGCATGTTACTAAAAGCTTATGGACTGTTAGCATTAAATAGAACAAATATTGAAATTGCATCGTTCGCATAATTCGTATTTGGAATTGATATAATTAAGGATCCCCTCTGAATGCCATTTTTTAGCAGTTTTACCCTTTAATTATTTATTTCGGAGTCTTACATTTTTTTGTTTTTCTCTTTCTCTCTCCATTTTTCCAGACAAGACCTCAGAATTAGTAGCTACTTCATTTGGAAGTCGGAGTCCACCACGCAAGTCCAACAAAGGTTATTAAAATCTGTTTTTAAATATATTGTTCCCAATCAAAAAATGATTATCATAAATGAGCAACATTTGAACATCGTCTGCTATCCTACCTCTTCTGTCGTTCTGCTGCACCTCTTTATTTCCGCTTTTCCGTTTTGAATAACATTTCTGAATCACCTGTCTGCTACTCTGAATATGATTTTGCTAAAAATAAGGTTTATTTATTTACTCATTCTATTTAGCCTTGATTTAGTTCCAGTAGAGTTGGTGTAATGTGTTAGTATCATTTTTGTTCGTCATTGTTATGTTATAACGCCGCGTAAAAGTGTTATTTTCCGTGATAATATTAGTAGTATTACTAATGTATTCGAAGTGAAGTAAAAATTTAAATTTTATTTGCTAATAATGCCCAGTTTTATCGGTTTCTGTTTGCATTCCAATGATTAATTTTTAATAAAGTTTTTCTTTCCATAGTTGCCATGTGTTCCTACGCTGAGTAATTCTTTATTTCAGCCTTATACTATATTTTGATCTCGATAATGGCCGTATTATTATCCTTTCAAGTCAATTGCACATTGGCAAAAATATACTTCCGCGCAATATATATTGTGTTCTCTAACTGTCGTTATATTGTACGGAAGTGTTTAAAAAATCATTAATTTGATACTTTCTTTATAGAGGCCGTCCTAAACTATTCTATCTTTCTATGACGTGGGGTTTATAAATGTCCTCTTTGGATATTAAAATTGGCTTGAATTTGATTTCAATTATTTTATTTTATCGCATGCATTAGTTTTTCTCTTTTTCACGCTTTTATGCAATAGAAATACCAGAAGTTAATACTTAATTATTATTTGCACACACTACTCTAAGGTATGCTTTAAGAGCCTTCTTACTACTGTGATTGGAATACAACTTTGCAATTTATTTTTTTAATCACGTCCTCTCATTTATTTATATACATGCTATTCTTCATTTAATTGTACACTTACGTTTCTTTGCCCTTCACTCTTAAGTTTTCTAATTATTGATTAAATTAATTTGGTTACTATAATGTATCACATACATTTTCATGTATTTTTAAATAAGTCATCATTAGTATATAATATTAAATGTTTGACTTCTGACGCTAGCAAATGTAGGGTGTGGTTTCTGTGTTCGGATAAAAAGCCTCAAGCTGGGATTCCGTGAAGTGGTTCAATGTTCTACTCTATTTGATGGCTGTAACAGATTTTATAATGTTGAAAAAATTAAAGGTAAAGAAAGTAAATACCTTCTAATAATAGTTTAAATATATAATTTCACTGGCATAAATATAAACAGGGAAGATTTAAAATTTTCCATGATACAAAACTTACGTTGCTCTGAAGATTTAATTACCACTATTTTTGCAATAGAAGTGACAGAATAAAATTTAAACTAAAATAATTTAATTATTTCAACATTTAAGATACTTCATGTAATTGATATTTCCATTTATGACGTTTTTTAAACCATTCTTGCTATCATACAATTCGGACATAGTCGTAAGTGTAGAGCACATTTTTAGAGTAGAGTAAGTAAAGTGTAGAGCACATTTTTTTGGAACTATACAATTTGAAAGTACGTATTACAGAAATATTACCAGAATTTTGGCATCATAGTAAACATGTGATTCATAAAATTTCTTATTAAAATCGAAGATTTACACTCAGAAAAAAATAATCTGATTTTCTGTCGTAAATGTATAATTTTCTTGTCTGTGTTTGTAGAGAAGAGAAAAAAGAGGAAGAATTTTCTACTACAATGTGGACGTCAGATTTTAATGATTTTTATGGTTGTGAGCTAAAGCCATTCTTTTAATTGTGTGGAGGCCCAAAATCGTGACACCATTCGTAATGGTGAATGCGCAAGCAAATATTTTAACATTTAAATGCGGAAAAATACTAAATTCACTCATTCATTTGGAGGGGGGAATAAATATCCGGAAAACAGATTGCGTGTGGTACCATGACATGACTGCCTAATTGATTGCAAATATTGATAAAATGAAAATTAAGATGAATGAATAAAAAAAGAGTGAATAAAAAATACTTAGGGAAAGATGGGACCTTTCCAATAATAAAGGAGAAAAAATCCTTTGTTCTCATGTTACTTCTTGCGTCTTAAAAAATTTGAATGATAATCTGCAGAGCAACGTACGTAGTGGCCTTTCCTAGTTGGAGTGCTATGGGTTCTCGTCGTTGGTCCAATGTTGTCCCTTTACATGCATGCTCTTCACCATTAATGTCATATCTGACTAATCCTAATCGCTAACGGCAAACCTTATTAGTTCACGAGCATAACCTTAATGGAGGAGAACTAAAGATCAATAGAAAGTTTACCTCTCCCTGTGTTTGTGTAAGTTATATATATATATAACATTTGGGCGACACAATAGAACACAAAAATGAAACAGATAACATGTAAAAGGACGCTCAAATTTCAGAAAATTTTTAGGTGTTTCGTTTTTAAATGTACGCATGTATGTATGTATGTATGTATGTGTATATATATATATATATATATATATATATATATATATATATATATATATATATATATATATATATATATACATTTACATTTACACACACACACACACACACACACACACACACACATATATATATATATATATATATATATATATATATATATATATATACACATAAACACACAAACACTAGGTTAATAAATATTAAAATCTGATGACGACGGCCGTGCCGTCGAAACGTAAATATCTACTGTAAGTGTCCTTCTTTTATGTTTCTGTGTGTTTATTATTTATTAACCTAGTGTTTGTGTTTGAGCGTCGCCGGAGTGCGTCATTTTCAAGATTATATATACATATATATATATGTATATATATATATGTATATAATATTATATACAATGTAAATTCACTAATAGTCATAACAAACACAGAAACTAAAACATATAAAAGGAACTCAATAAAAGGAAAGAATTAGGAACAAACAGTTCTGTTCCTAATTCCTCTTGAGAACGATGGTTGCACCACCGAAAATTCGAGAACCAGTGAGTCCCTCTTTTATGTTTTAGTTTCTGTGTTTGTTATGACTATTAGTAAATTTACATTATTGTGCACGTTCGTGGGTTTTCCAAGAAAGTGACTTTATATTATATATATATATATATATATATATATATGTAAATGTAGGTATGCATGTGCTACATATATACATACATACACACGCATTCAAACACGAAATCCCGCCATGCGGCGAAAAATATTATTTCACCCATGGAAATAGATATTTGGAAAGAGGATGTGAAAATACATAAAAGGCAAACACAGGAATGGTGAGGAAGGCGGATTTCAGCAGATCACAAATATAAATAGGAAATATTTTTACATTTGTAATCTGCTCGTCTTTTATGTGTTTTCCTATCCCATTTCCTGATATCCACCTCTATGTGTGGAATAATATATATATATATATATATATATATATATATATATATATATGCGATTAGATAAAGTGTTGACAAGCAGTTCAACTGATAATGAATTCAATTTTATTGTATTTTTCCTGTGTTGCCAAAATATAATTTTTCATTCAAGATATGTTACAATTCCACAAGGAGCAAAATATGAACAAGTTGAAAGGTTTAGAGTAAATGAAAGCTTTGCATGAGTGGTGGGATGATGATGGAGATGACCTTCATAAGATCCTGAGGGTATTTATATCTCTGTTGAATTGACGCCACTTCAAAGACCGTTTTCCACTGTCCTCCGTGGACATATCCATCGCAAATCTTCCTAATCGTAACGTGCTTGGCTGGGCTTTTCCTGCGGACCTGCAGCAGCCCAGGCGAGCATATGGGGACCAGAGGAGATCCACGTCAAGAAGGGCAGCACCATCAGCCTGACTTGTTCGGTTAACGTCCCGTCGACCCCACCATCTTCGGTGCTGTGGTACCGCGGCTCTAGCGTCGTGGACTTCGACTCGCCGAGGGGGGGTGTGTCACTCGAGACGGAGAAGACGGAGTCCGGCACGACAAGCAAGCTTCTGGTGACGAAGGCGACCGTGTCCGATTCCGGAAACTACACGTGCGTGCCATCTAGCGCCGAGCCGGCGAGTGTATGGGTGCACGTTCTCAATGGTAATGAAAATCATTCAGTTAAGATTTAGTGAAGGGTGGTCGCCGTTCTTTTTAGGAACAGGTGTACTGGACGCTACAGTACAGAATGGTATAACTTTGATTCATTCTATTAACCCCTGTTATTTATCCACAATTATTATTCATTACCATTCTGAAATTATGATGCCATCCTCTTTAAATTCATTTTAAATTTTACGATTGCTTTGGCTATAAGAGCACTCAGTGGTTACATTATTAATGTTACTCATTTTTTCTTTAAATAAGTGGAAATTTGTAATTCACACGAAGTAGCAATATGTTCACCTTTTATAAGAGTGTTGGGATTTTAAATTAGAAAATTTGAGCGGAGAAGAGATAAGAAGTTCAAATCATGAAAGCCAACAAATGGGAAATAAGTATTAGAAGGGGATATATTTTGGATCATTGAAATTATCTCTTTTAGAGTCGTGAATTCCATGACTGTCCTTTTATTGACTTCATTCTTGTTACCAATAAGTTCTAACTTAATATTTCTCCTTCTTTCTTAATTTCGAAGCATTGCTGCACGAAGCCCTACTGTTGTCTTATTACGCTCATTTCCTTTCAGTACCTCCTACATCCACTTGCCGAGAACTTCACCGTTCATTTTTCCTTTCACAACATTTTCTTTCAGTCATCGGCAACATTCACCAGACCACATGTCAAAAGCGACCAATCTTGGGTTACGGTTATGCTCCATATGACTCTAGTCATACGAAACCAGGCTTTATATTACGTTTTTCACCAGGCTTTATATTATTAAGGTTTATCGTCCGATTTTAAAAGATAACGAAGAGGAGGAGTTTTAAGAAGTGAAATGTAGAAGTATTAAATGGGTTCACGATGGGGCAGTATCAGCGGGCTGTACGGAAAGTCCTTAATGAAGGAAAGAATCCGAGTAATAAAGAGGAAAAGTATGAACGCATGAAAAAAGGCTATTGAAAGTCGCATAAAAAGCTATAGGAAATGTTAACCGGAAGAAAACAAGAAAACCCTGAATGGAGGATGAAATGATTCGAACGATAGATGAGTGGAGGAAATGGAAGAATGAAAATACAGATTTAGGGAGAAGAAAGTACAAAGGGTGGACTAATAAATTGAAACGGGCGACAATAGGGTAAAAGAAGCATGGTGGAAGTCGCAGTGCGAGATTATGGAATGTTTACAGAGAAAGGGAATTTGGTGCGCCATTTTACAAGGTTAAAAACTTTTGAGAAGTAAGTAGGGAAGGTCTGTGTTAAAATCTGGCAGTAGTAAACACAGTAAGGATCCAAGAGAGATGGAAGGAATATACGGAGACTGTATGTTAAAGAAAATATACCAGCGATTTTAGACACAAAAAGAGAACATGACTTAGAGGAATATAGCTTAGGTCCAGGCATACTCGACGATGAAATAGAAAGGGCATTAAAGGAGATGAAAGCAAATAGGCCGTGTGGGTAGACAACATTCCTGTGGAACTGTTGAAATGTTTAGGAAAATGTGGGAATGATGGTGTAGACTATATGGACTGATTCGTAGTATATATGAGGGAGGAATCTGGCCGGAAGATTTTGTGAGATCGGTGTTAGTTCCTAATCCGAAAAAGGTAAAGGCTATATCCTGTAAGGATTACAGAATAATAAGATTGATATCCCACGGAGCTAAATTTATTCTCAGGATTATCAAAAAAAGGATAGGGAATAAGACAAATGATTACTTAGGGGATGATCAGTTTTGGTTTAGGAAGGGAAGAGGTACGTGTGATGCCATTGCAGTAATGAGATCGCTAATCGAGAAGAATAAAGAAAACGATGATATATTATATTTGTTTTTTCCTGGATTTAAAAAAGGTTTTGATTGAGTGAATTGGCAAAACTTATGAATATTTAGGAGAAAATAGGAATAGATTTTAGGGACTGGAGGATAATCCGCAACCGGTACATGTCTCAGACTGCTCAGGAGCGAGTGGGGAACGGAGAGCCCGGATGAGCAGTGTAAGGAAGAGGTGTAAAGCAGGGTTGCCCATTATCAACGGTTTTGTTCATATTTAGAGGAAATGATTAAGGAGGCATAGGAAGAACTGGAGGTGGGAATAAAAATCGGCGGGAAATTCGTAAAATCGGTTAGGTTTCCTGATAATCAAGCTCTAGTTCGAAATGTACATCTACATCTACTCAACACCCCGCAAGCCGCCGCAAGGGCGGAGTGTTAGGGAACCACCCGTAATTTAGAAAAAAAACCCATGCAGAAGCCACAAATTGATACCCCTTAAACCAAATATGGTAAACATTCATGCAAGAACCCTTTCGCCCCAACCCTTTCACATACATGCAAACCCACAAACTGCCAACAAACCACTGTATTGGAATCTATCTCCCTTATTTTATCTTTGTATAGTCAGCCAATAGTTTGCAAGCATTGCGAAGGGAATTGGAAATTCATTGCGGTAGGAATGGGATCAGAATAACTGTAAATAAAATAAAGGTCATGCAGTTTTCCAAAAAAGAAATACAAATTGAATTTTAAAATTTGGAGGGCCAAAACTAGAGTAGGTTGAAAGTGTACATATCTCGGAATTGCTTGTCACCTAAATGGTAAAAGTGGTTGGGACATGAGAAGGATTGTGTTAGTTAGAGAGGCTTTCACAAGGAATCGTGAACTGATAGCATGGACGTTAAGTAAGGATGTTAAAAAAAGGCTCGTCAAAATCTGATATGGAGTATAGTTGTACGATGAGGAAATATAATAATTTAGGCTGGGTGATATGTTTAATTGGAGGTTTTTGAAATTTGGGTGTGGAGAAGGATGGAGAATATGAAGTAGTCAGGAAGGAAAACAAATGAGGAAATACTGGAGATGGTGGGCGAGGAGAGGGGTTCGTTGGGAGAAATCCTATGGAGGCAGGAAAAATGGATGAAAGGCATATAATGGGCCGTTGGATGTTGAAGACTCCAATAGAGGGGAAATTGTTAGGCAAACGGGTAAGGAGCAGAAGTAGAAGAGTGGTGTTGAATGGAATGAATGGAGGAAGGAAATTTACGAAGATGAAGAAGAGCTTGTTGTAGATAATGATTTATGTTCTATTGTTTAGAGATAACAAAGTATTTATTTGGTAAATGTTTCTCTTTCTCTTGGTCACATTAGTATGACCACATGTCTTTCACAGTAACTAACCTTCTTCCTCCTTCCGTTAATTCCTCCAGCCTAGTATCCTCATCACTTCCTCTTCTTGTCCTATAAAATGAGAAAAATGTTAAATAATAAATGACTTGTATAATTAGAGCTTCATCACTTTTTTGAATAATCCATTGTGATCGTGATCGTTGCAGTATATAGTATAGATAGTATGAAAGAGAGAGTGAGAGTATGAATATGTACCCCGCTACCTCTCAGCAACCTCTTCCCCGTCCCCCTCCGAATCATACACACCCGCACAAAACCCCCTTTAACTTGCCCTATAGGCTATCGATTCTATCCTCACTATTATTGCTTGGTGCCATGAATTCCTTTCAATGACTCAAAGCATCGGTTTAGCTTTCATTTCCTTCAATAAAATTCTTTACTGGAACTGAGACAACTAATTGTGGCTAGTACGGAACAAAAATTACGTAATATCCCAAGTAACATGGAGCCAGCAACCTGTAGAAAATTATTGGCATAATTTAAAACGGAACAGACAAACTTGGTCATTTTCCAGGGACACATACTACCAAGCAATCGTTAGGAGGAAGAAATTCGATAGGGTATGCGATCCGTCGGGAGTGTTCCAGGGGGGACGCCTGAGATAGTTTCGGGAATTGGAACACAACAGTAGGCGGAGGAGATCGTAGTGAGGGAGGGGTGTACAATTTAGGAACAAGTATTGACTCAGGGGAGAAAGAAATCAACTAGACCATGAAATATGTTTATGCACAGATTAGTGAAAAGATGCTCGTGCAGTTCGTCGTACTCAAAGAGTACAGTTTCCCTTGAACGATTCCTCTGGGATTCGGACCCAATTTAGTAATTATGAAGTACCTTCCGAGTCAATTAGATAAAACAAAGAAGTTGGTTTAGAAAATGGAACGTAGAAGCAATAATACGATCTCAAAGGAGGCGTACCAACAGTTAGTGGAGAAAAACATGAGTTTACACAAAGGGCCGGTTATTAGAGAGAAAAAATAGAAACATAAAAAACGGAAAATCGAGAACCGCAATAAATGATATATAGGAATAGAAAAGGTAAAGGGCAACGGAATCGGTTATTACGAACGAATTGATGAAAAAAGATTAAATAGAATGAAATGTAAGAACATAAATACGAACTAGGTTGATAAACTTTTTAGTTCCATCTTGAGTGATCCCCCCCCATTTGTGAGTTCCATCATAAATGGGGGGGGCGAAATCAATACGGCGATAGAAACGTTGTGGAAGGCGCAGGGAAGGTAAAAGCACTGTCAGGAATATAAAAGGAGTAATCGTTGCAAATTCAAAGATACATCAGGATTAATATTAGTTGAACCAGAACAGATCCAAGAGAGATGGAAAGAATATATAGGTAAAGACTCGCAAAAGGTTTGTAAAGTTAGAAATAGAAAGGGTGTATGAAAAAGACGAGAGTAGGTAAGGTCGAGGCTACCTTTGTAGCAACATAGAATTAGTATTTAGGGTATTGAAACATAATGCAGGTTGGACAACATTCCCGCGGAACTAAATGCCTAAGAAATTTTGGAGGAAGATTATCTATGGGCTGCAGTATTATGTAGTAGGAATTCAACCAAAAATTTTCTCTAGAGTTTGCGGCAGCTGAATTACAAGTACTTAAATGTTAACTGAAAGTTAGAAGAAAACGTTTTATGGACTCGTATGTGGCATTTATGAGAGAATAATTTGGACGGAAGACTTCGTCGTTTCATTGTTAGGCCCTGTTCCAAATAAGGAAAAGATGACCATATGTAATGGAAATTTGAAAGAGTGATTTTTAATGCCACGGGTCATTGAGGAGCGGATAGAGAGCAAGGAAAATTGTTACTTAGATGATGATCACTTTCAATTCAGGAAATCGGGTCACACGGCTTACACAAGTCCACGGCTTACGTGAGTCCATTGCAGTAAGGTCACTTTCATACACACACACACACTCAACACAAGAAGTTGATAAATGTGTATATGAAACATAGAATACAATTCAGATATATTTGTCTGCTTTGTAGTTTTGCAAAAAGGCGTTTTATAGAGTGAATCAAGAAAAATTAATGAATGTATTATAGAATGTATGAGTGGACAGGTGATATAGGAGACTTATCCGTAATCTGTACATATCACAGATTTCGCAGGTCCGAGTGGCAAGTGGGAGGAGGAATAAGTGGTTAAAACACAGGCATTATAGCTAGCTCCATTACAAGATCTTAATGCGTCTAAAGTCCATCTTCTAATCCGTCTTTCTTTTGCATTGGCCGCCTAACTTTAACATAAATAAATTATGGTCAGAGTCTGCATCAACTTCAGGGAAAATGAGTAAAGAATTAGTTACGCTGTTCTTATACATACATATATATATATATATATATATATATATATATATATATATATATATATATATATACATATATATATATAAACACACAAACACTAACACAAAAAACACCACACACATAGAAACATAAAAGAAGGACACTTACATTGGATATTTACGTTTCGACGGCACGGCCGTCGTCATCAGAAAGTGTCCTTCTTTTATGTTTCTATGTGTGTGGTGTTTTTTGTGTTAGTGTTTGTGTGTTTGTGCGTCGCCGGAGAGCGCCTTTTCCAAGTGTGTGTATATATATATATATATATATATATATATATATATATATATATATTTAGTGGGTAGAGCGTTGGACTACTGACCGGAGGGTCCCGGGTTCGATTCCCGGTGAAGTCACTCTTGGCATCAGCTGCTCTAACCAAGCTATGTGATTTTTCGGGTACCAGATCTGCCTTGGAAGCCATAACCGGCACAGGGAAAGAAACTGGCCTACCTACCCTGATGTGTGAATTTCAAACGCCGTCGAGCTTTGTACTGGGTGAACTATCACGTAGCAAAACCCAAATCGGGTTGATTACTGTATTTATGGGATATAATTATAATATTAAATTAATGGTATAAATGCATAATATTAAATTGAATTATATTTTTATATATAATTCATTTTAATATTATACAATTACAGTTTCATCGATAGTTTCTTATTTTTCAATGTCTCAATTATTTTTCTGTAAGTCATTTAGCCATGAGAGTCAAATGAATGAATCATCAACGCTTTTTCAGGTGAGCACCCTGCTGCCATTCACGGAGATCATGGATCATCATCGAGATTTGCTTCGCCTCCTTTCGTCTTGTTATTCTGTGTCAGCGCATCTTTAGCGGTATCAGTTGGAATTCCTGGTGGGGCCGCTTTCCCAAGGTGATGGGTAACAATCGGCTGGAGAGTCGCTTGGAAATCCCTCTAAAGAAGAGAAGGTGCTGATAAGAATCTCCATGGCGACCTACATTTCCGACGATACTGTGTTTTCTTCAACCCATCACCTAGCTAGACAAGGTTAAGTCGAAAATGATACGAAAAATAAACCCCGAATTAACTGAATGAAGCCAGTATTTCGCAAAAGACTTAACATTTGTAATGGATTCATGTACTCATAATTGGTACATCGGAAACCTGAATGAGGGTCCAGGGCCACAAGGAAAGACACAGGAAAGTCCAATTCGTTTATTGCTATTATTCTTTCCCACTATTTAGCACCTGACTGAGAGAATTTGTGGCGGGAAGGTTGATGTGGAAGATTGATGTTTAAGTACATCTGCACTGGAAGTGATGCAAGATGTCTACCGTAAGTAATATGTCAGTGTATCTGTCGTTTCAGTGGCAACGACACTCGGCGAGTGTGTGCTTGCACGAATAATGGAAATTGTTCAAGTGTCAATTTCCGGGATACACATTAGGAAAACGTGTCTTTTTAGTTTACGTGCAAATTTCAGTTGTTCACAATGCCTGAATATTCGAGATATTCACTGTGGGTTTTTAAAACAGTCGTCCAAAGAAATCGGTGTGATCAAAATCAATGTTCACCTTCAATGTAAGAGATCAACGGCTGCAGTTTTTGAATGCGGACTAAGAAAATGAGTGGACGGTGGCCTGTGATGATTGTGACTACGTGATATGGTTGTATGGACGAAACTGTGACTCCGTGCTGGAGATGAAATGAAGTAAAATTTGGGATAGACTCTGTATTGAGATTTAAGAGAGATTTTTTCCCAAGAGGATTCACAATGGTATAATTTAGAATGATGAATAATCGTAAACTCTTTTTACATGGAAACCATAAAGTCTGGGAGCACTAAGAGTTTTTCATGTTGATTATGTCACGCACTCTGCCTGGAGTGGAACATTCGCAAATTTAAGAATGGGTTTCCCGACATGAAACTCCCCTTTATGAGAATAAACACGAAAATTATATTTAGAGATTTGTCCAAAAGGTGTGACTATAATATTCTGGTGAAAAAGCCATATCCAAATACTTCACATTCCGATTATGTTCCTTTTTCTAATTTATTAGACGTCAACCCTGGTGTTTCTTTCCTAGAAAATGGGGTAAATATTTTTAAAGATAAGTAGGAGAATGGTTGCTTTCGAAAGGCTGACAAAAGGATTGAAAACACGATTTCTGTAATGAAAGGTATCCTAAAACATTTTAGCATGTGTAGATGTTTCAGTAGACCTTTGAAATATTTTTATTTGGTTCTTGCCGATGTACATCTCAAAATTATATGAGTCAAGAAGCTCAGATTGGTCTGTACAGATCAATTGTTGATTGAGAGAACCATATTTATAAGTGTACTGTCCGGACTCAAAAACTAAAGTGTTTGTTTCATTTAAAAGGAATATATCATTTTGTACAAATTGTGTGTGTAAACGGACTTCTTTCCCTCCACATGACGAGCAAATTATGATTCTGTTGCTCACCTGAGTGATCCACTTCTGTCAATGGATTGAAATTGTGATGGATTGTGAATAAAGTTGTTTTAAATCAAAGCTACTGATTCAATCACTTGCCACTTACTCGGAAAGAATTGAAAGGGTTGTTTGAAATGTTGATTCACCCGCCACTTGTAAATTTGATTCAAGATGGTGAAATTATCGATATGGATATCGCGAAGGAGCAAGATATACGTGCAAAAAGTGCAAATGTCTGAGGACCAAACGAGACTAACGGCCAGAGCGTTAAATACCGTTTTGTGGTGGCCCACGCCCATCCCTTTTATCTTGTAGGTTTTTGTGTGTCGTACCATGCGTTCGGCCATCTCCGACTTGTTTCTGGTATATTTGTAGCAAGGCGTCAAGTAAGGGTCAAGTAGCGTTCAAATAGGAATTAAGGGTCAAAAGGTGGCTTGAATTAGAAAAAGTTTTTTAGGGAGAGGGGATAAGTGCAGTTTGCGGTCACCTATTCTTTCGTTCCTCATCAGAGTCCCAAATGTGCTGTGTAAGTGTTGAAGCGAACGGTGGATACGGACTCCTAGGTGGGTAAGGCTGGAATTGATTCTTTCCATAATAATGCTCTATAACCGTTTTTTCAGTGAGGAAAAATTCTTCCTCGAGATTCTGAAGGGAGGGTTTTAAGTAATTGAGGGTTGGGGGTTTGTATTAGACTTTTCCTAATATCTTGGTTCCGCGCGAACCTCGGAGCACCGATGATTTCCCTGACGATCTTGTTTGCTACGATCGGGATTTCCTGCAGATGAGTTTTGGCTGCATGCATCCAGGTAGGTGAGGCGTACGATAGGCGCATCATAGTTTAACAGGTTCTTCGTTTTCCGTAGCGAGTGGGGAGCTGGGCCGGAATATGGAGTTAAAAGCTCTCGCAACTGCTGTGACCTTCCCAGGAGCAGAGCGGATGTTAGTTACCCACGATAGCTTTTTGTTTAAGGTCACCCCTCGGAAGGGCACAGAGTGGGATTTCAGAATCACAGTTGTCTCATAGAGGCCTGGAGAACTTCTCCGGTTTTCCGCCAAATTGAATTTAAATTGAATTTCATTCTCTACTTGGCCTCGCTTGCTGGAACCGGTTAGACCGTAGCCGAGCTTACCTGCTGTTACTTGTGCGCCTCTGTGCATATTCTTCCCTAGTGAAGTGTAGTGTGGTGTTAGCTTTTATTTTGTGAAATGGCATAGTTTATTTAGTCTTTGTGCTGTTTGTTATTATTTTTTAATAGTGTGTTGGTAATTTTAGTGGGTATTCTTAGCGGCTTGTAGTTATTTGTTTCCCGCTCCTCTGACTGGTTATTGGTGAGTACTCTCTCTTTTCTTCTTTTATTTTCCACTGAGTACCCACTTACAGTTACAAGTACAGAGTCCATAACATTAAGTTACCAGTTTCGTACATTTTTGTTTATAGTACCTAGTATAGTATTTTTGTAAAACCCCTCTTAGACATCTTAGCATAGTGTATACAGGTTAGCTTTTGTTGGGACTCGGTTGGCTTGGGGATGGCTTCACATAGGTCCCCTGTTGCCATGATCGAAGGCACTGGCGAATGCGCCGCTCTAAGGGCTCCTATCGTCATGTTAGAGAGGATGGTGCGGGAGCTTCGTTCGGAGATCGCCGGAGGGAGGGCTCCCCTCAGGAGAGTTCGGACTCGGTGTGGAAATTCGAAAACCCGCCACGCCCACAATTTTTATAGATTCGTCCGAATGCTACACGTGGCTGGGCGATTAGAGACCTGCCTCGTGTCCCATCTCTCAACGAGGGAGTACCTCATGTCCGTAGGTCTGACGATTGGAGGGTTGTTCCTCGGGGCAAGGGGAAGGTAACGCTGCGGCGAGGATTGGACTCTGCGGAGGCAGACACCATCCCCGTCTCCAACAGATACCAGGTGCTGTCGGATGATAGCACCACCGTACCTGCAGCTCCTACCCCTACTCCGAGGGCACTGCCTAAAGTAAGACATCAGCGCTCGGGAAGGGAGGGAACCATTATATTAGGCAGTTCTAACGTCCGGCGTAAAATGCATCCGCTGCGCCGCAGAGTTCAACAGGAGGGAGGTGTTGGATTCTTGTCGTCCTGGTGTATACCAGGCGGCGGGGTTCCCCAGGCGATGAAGGCGGCCGTCAGTAATACAGGTTGCTCAAAGATACGAATTGTGGCTCATGTGGGAACATATGACGCCTCAGAACGTGGATCTGAAGAGATCCTGCGCTCCTTTTAGGAGATGCACTCGGAGGTGAAACGGGTTGAGGCAGAGTTGAAGGTTCCTCTTAAATTAAGTATTTGTAGTATTGTGCCACGTACTGACCGCGGAAGGCTCGTTTGGAGCCGAATAGAGGGTATAAACGAGAGATTGTTGGGATTCTGTCGGGAAATCGGAGCGGACTTTGTTGATCTGAGGCCTGTCCTCTCAACGTGTTGGGTACCCCTAAATCGCTCCGGGGTCCATTACACTGCCGTGGCATCTCAGTGTGTAGCGCGTAGGTTACACGAACACGTTTCTAGGGTTTAGCATAGTTGGAAGGCAAGAGCGCAGGTCATATATTGGGATAAATAAAGTAGAATCCACCGCTTTTTGTCACTTGAGATCAGGTTACGCCTCACAGATCCCAAAAATAACAGAACAAACACAAACTTGTTTTAATGCAACATACAACCGACATGTAAAAGTAACCGACAATCCTGGCATTGACGTAGAAAGACATTTGACAAGCACTTCTCCACAAACGTGTCGTAAATTACGGTCAGACACAAACAAGGGCGTTATTCAAGAGAAAAACAATCTAAATATACTTGTATTATATTGCAGAAGCCTCAAAAATAAAATAGCGGATCTCGAGCACATAATCCAATGTCATTCGGCTTATATAATATTAGGCACAGAGAGTTGGCTGTGTAATGACATCAATGACCAAGAAATTTTCCCAATAAACTTTACAGTTTACCGACATGATAGAGGTACAAGACCCGGAGGAGGAGTTTTCGTGGCTGTGAAAAGTAATCTTGAAAGTAGACAACTTGCATTTGAAAATAATAACATAGAAAGTGTTTGGTGCACCATACTGCGATCCAATCAACCCAACATTAATTTATGCTCTTTCTATAGACCCCCAGACTCAGATTTTCAAACACTTAATCCCCTCAATGAACAAATAAATAAACTTACACGCAAAAATAATAAATGCATCAATATAATTGGTGGTGACTTTAACCTCCCTGGTATCGACTGCGATAGCGTTAAATCTCGGACACGTGATCGCAAATCTTGCAATTTCTTACTAAAATTGCTTCAAAGAAACTCGCTCCATGAAGCAGTACGCACTCCCACCCGTGGAAAGAACATATTGGACTTATTTCTTACGAACACACCGGAACGCATTAATAGTGTATCAACCGACGAGAGTATGAGTGACCATAAATCAGTTATTATCAACTTGAACGTAGAAATAAAAAAGAATGTCAAGCCAAAAAGAAAAAATTATAATTATCACAAAGCAGATTTTGAAACATTTGCCAGCCATTTAAACTCTTCACTACACGATTTCAAAACGCGCTTAAGTCTTGCCACCGTGAAAGAAACTTGGACACAGTTTGTCCAAATTATGCAAAAAGGAATAACAGATTTCATCCCTGTAAAATATGTTAAAGCAAATCGCGACCCCAGGTGGTACAACAAAGGCGTTTAAAAAGCCCTTCGAAAGCAGAGAATGTTACACTCTAGGGTAAAGAAAGCAGGTCTGAACTCATCACCCTTGGATAATAAACAGCTTTTGGAAAAGTATAGATCCTCTAAAATTGAAACTAAAACACAATTACGTAGCGCTTTGCAAGACTTTAAACGTAAAGTACTCTGCGAGTATTTGAACACTGACCCCAAAGCTTCCTGGTCATGTGTAAGGGAAGTAAATGGGGGTCAACAAACCGTGGCTTGCTGAAGGGACTGCAACAATATCATTCATACTGACAGTGAGGCTAAAGCCAACATTCTAAACGAATTCTTCCAAAGCGTCTTCACGAACGATGTAGCCACCGCGTATCTCCAAGAAACAATTTATACTCAACCCATGGCAAAAATGACAGCGGACGAGCAAGGAATTGTCAACTTGCTCAAAGACATTAAACCAAACAAATCCCCGTGTCCCGAAAACATACCAGCGAGGGTGCTAAAACACTTAGCTCCTAACATCGCCCCGTACCTCGAATGAATATTTAACAAATCACTGACTGAGTGCAAAGTCCCTAAGAATTGGAAAACCGCGCAAATAACGCCAATTTTTAAGAGTGGTGACAGGGAGGACCCCAGCAATTACAGACCAATTTCTCTCACTTTGTTGCAAAATTTTAGAGCAGATAATTGTCAGTTCCATAATGAGGCATCTTGATAACATTAACTTTTTAAGTGACAATCAACACGGATTCAGAAAAACCCGCTCATGCGAGACCCAATTGGGATTGTTCACACATGACTTACTTTTATCGGGTGAAAGTGGTAGGCAAGTGGATGCGATCTTTTTAGATTTTCAAAAGGCATTTAAAAAGGTTCCGCATGATCCATAAATTAAAGGGCGCAGGTTTCCAAAGGGCGCAATAAATTGAGTTGAAGACTTCCTTTCAGAGCGGGAACAGAGGGTAGTCCTTGACGGCGCTAGTTCTACCAGCGTACGAGTAACCACGGGGGTTCCTCAGGGAAGTGTTATCGGACCGTTACTATTCTTGATTTTTGTTAACGATTTGAACCGCGAAATGAAAAGTAAGATAAGGATGTTCGCGGATGACACAGTGATTTATCGGGAGATATCTGGGGATGGCGAGTCGCGGTGGTCTAGGGGGTAGAGCGTTGGACTACTGACCGGAGGGTCCCGGGTTCGATTCCTGGGCAAGGCACTTGCAGCTCCACCCAAGATAGTCGATTTTTTGGGTAGGGTTGATTACTGTGTTGATGGTTTTTTTTTACCTGGGGATGAGGATTGTTTAATTCTAGCACGTGATTTAAATAGCATTCATGAATGGTGTTCAAAATGGGGATTGCCTTTAAATCTTAATAAATGTTCGGTGGTAAATTACTTTAAAAGATCCACAGAATTCGTTTACAAATTAGCTGGAGTTGACCTTGAAGTAGTTGATACGGTGAAATACCTAGGTGTTACATTCACTAAAGGCTTAACTTGGGGAACCCATACACGTAAAGTCTGCGGGAAAGCATATAAAAAAATAGGATTTATTAGACGCATTGTCGGCAAGGTCATGGAACGTTGTTATCACGCTCTTGTAAGGCCCCATTTAGAATATGCATGTAGCATATGGGATCCGTGTGAAAAAGGCCTCATTCGGGAAATTGAGAAGGTCCAACGCCGGGCAGCTCGTGGAAAACTGTTACGATAAAACTAAAAGCGTCACTTAAATGCTTATGGATTTGGGATGGGAATCATTGGAAGAAAGACGACTCAATGCTAGGTTAAACTTACTAAATATTTTCGGATCCGCATGTTTCAGCACCGAGGTCTCGAAAATTATTCGTGCTCCAACATACATAGGTCGCTTGGATCATGTGTACAAAATTCGGGAAATAGATGCCAGGACTAGCAGACTCAAGGAATCCTTCTTCCCACGGACAATACGGGATAACAACTGTAGGGTCACACTCGGAGATAACAAAAATGCCACTTGCCACCCTCGGCGTCTAGGTATCAATTAGTTAAACTCAATTGCATGCACATTCACTAACCTCCTGTGTGTTGTGTCAAAACCCTTCCCGCATGCCCGCATTGGAATGCCATTACGTAATGTATTGCTGTTTACAGTATTGTTTTCTCTGCTTTTGGTACCCTAAATTTCCCCTTCCATCCCTTGTCCCTCTCCGTGGGTGTGCCCTCCTCCCACCGTCAGCGTTGGGCCAGATTCCTCACCTTGGGTGGGAGAGAGTTTTGTGTGAAACGTTCTTGTGGTGGTGGTGTTTCGCCTGGCTACTTGCTATAAACTAGCTTGCACGTTCGTGATAAATTTCTTGCTGCATCCTAGGGTAAAATTATTTGTTTTAGTTAAGCGTATGTACTTGCATGCTTATGGAGTGAAGGGAGATAGATGTGTGTTTGCATGCGCGTCGAATGATGGGATGTTACGATGAATGTGTGCACTGCTGTGGATTGGGGTTTGCATGTGTGTGTTGGTTTTGAATGCGGTATTTTTTTTTCCTTTTTTGGGTGGTGACCTAACACCCCCCGCTACACTCCCTTGCGGCGGCTTGCGGGGTATTATGTAGATGTAGATGTACAATATGGTTAGATATTTTTGGATTAACATCTTCCATTCTTCAGCCCAGTCTTGGAAGGAGTCGAATTGTTCCTGGAACCTGTCAGCAGTTCTTGCGATTGCGATGTTATGGGCACACAGGAGAGGGTGAGTATTAGGTGTCAAAGGCATATAGTTTGCAATAACATATATTTTGAATAAGGTAGAGGTTTGCTCCTTGGCGGATGGCAGGTGAAATAGGAGGGAGGTCTGCATTTGAGGAGTGCAAGCTGACAATAATGGGATGGTCTCCGGAAAAAATTGGATAAGTTTGATAAGGTAAGCGGGTAACTGTTGAAGTTTATGGAGCGGACCCAGAGTCAAAACGCGATCAAAAGTGGCTTCGGGGTCCAGGAACAGTTGAAGTCTCCAGTGATTATTTCCACTAAGCAAAGTATTTGGTGGGTCGTAGAATTTATTGGCCTAAATCCTTTCTGCTCTAGCCAGATGTGGGAGTAGACAAGTAGCACGATGAGAAGTTGGAACTCATGATTAATTCAATGAGTTTGTCAAGGATGTAAAGGACGTTGATGGGTCTGAAAGAGGAAGGAAGGTTTCTCGGTTTTAGTGGTCTTTGACAAAGAGGAAAGAATAACTTTTGCAGTTTTCCAGGAATGATTAAAATTGGAGGAGAGGTAAAGGTGATTAAAGTAATTAGAGAGGAAAGAGATATTTCGGAAGGTTTTCAATAAATTTATTAGTCATCTCATCCAGGCCAGGGGAGACCTACTTTTAAGGGAGGCGGTCTACCTTTCATGCTCATGTTGGTTTTGCGATACGTACCTGCAAGATGTCTTCTACAGAGAATTATAGTGGTGAAAAGGATTCTTGAATATTCTGAAATTGGGGTGCCTTTCAAAAGGTCCTGCAGGACAAGAAAAGCCTCGTGTATTCTTCCAGTTGGTAGGTGCATAACTCCCATTTTTTCTTCGTGACAAGCTTTGTTAGAGTGCGAAAATCGGGGATCGCGGTACACAGTATTTTAATTTGCGTTCCAATGAGGCTACAATTTCGCGGCACTTCGAATGCAGCTGCAACGGTCCTGTTTAATTGACCATTATTTTATGTTCCTAAGGAATATGGGTGGGATTTTTGATGTTGGTGGTTCGGTCTGGGAGGGTGACTTTCCAGGTACTTAATGAAAGGTGCGGATTATTGAGGATTCTGCAGCAGATAAACGAGAGCGAATGAGTTTTCAGTAGTGATATGTTCACTGAGAGGTAAAGAGGGGAAGAGGAGCCACTTGTATGAAGTAATGAATAAATCAGTATCTGTTCCCATTTCCGTAAATGGAGGTGTCAAGTCATGGTTACTTTCTAGAGATCTGGAGGGGTGCAGGGTGCTTTGAAAGCAGAACGTATATGAAGTCACAGTCTCATTTTCTTAGTAATTCGCCGAAAGTTCATTTTTTTATTTTCCAGCAAAATGTTTTAATTCTAGGATCCTTTGACACGGGCATCTGCTCTGTTGCGAAGATTAATTTGGGTTAGGTTTCGGGCATAAGAGAGAGGAGGAATTCCAGGAAGGAATTAGCCACGTTTTGATTTTTATTAGACTCTAGCGAAAACTTTTCGTAAGTTGGTTAGCCAGGGGCGGTGATTAAACTCATGGTGGAATGGTATTCTATTCGGAAAAGTTTCCGCTAATATTTGACTCAGGGTATCCAGAATACTCTTGGCCTATTTAACTGTTCAATATCTAAGATTTCTAACGTGTATGTCCTTTTTTAAGACGGACAATTCCTTCAGACTTTGTGAGCGCATTGTGGAAGGGTAGAGGTGCCCCAACCAGTGGACCCGTTTGGTTAAAAAGGGAGTGTTACGGAGTTGCAAGCCCTCTTCCCTCCTTCCTCGGACGAGAAAACCAGCGTACGTAGGAGCAAAAGAGCCCCAATCAGGGATGAGAAGGTTGTTCTCAGTTAGCCACCCCACCTGAGTGCCTCCGATGTTTTTCAGTTCCCTTACGGAGATTTCCAGAGAGCGCGTAGGTCGGTGACAGGAAAGTAGAAATTCCAAACGGTTTAGAAGCAGTATAAAGCAGACTGCGCTCCATATTTGAAAAAAATACAAAAGCAGATTCGAGTAATCGTATACGCAGTTGAAAAATCGACATTCCTTCTTCCGTGGTAGTCTTTCCTAGAGAGCATGATGAAGATATGGAATTCAAGATGTTTAAGAATGAAGGAAGTAACTTAATCCTTAACCTAAAGTCTTCTCCTACTCACCGCCCTCATATCGTCTTAGTGTCATTTACAGCGTGCTCATTGACGCAGGTATGCACATATAGGCATCGAAAATGTTGTGAGGATTGTTGAGGAAATAAGACGAAGAGAAGGATGACGGCTGATAATAGGATGGAATGGCAGAGTGATTTGGGGTTAAGCCACTTAGACCAGAGGAATACAGAGAAACAGATACAAAGGGTGTGCACGAGAAGAGAGAGACGAACTGTAGGAGGGAGGGAGAAAAAAAGAGAGATGGATGAGATCTCAAACCCATCAGCATCACTCCTCACAACAAAAGGTGTTATAGTAATTTCATAGGGAGAGAGGAAGGGGTGAGAATGAAACGCGGAACAAGCGGAGGAAGAAAGTAGGAAGCGCGACATATGATAGAGAGGAGGCAGAAAAAAAGACGTTATCAGCAAAGACAGGGATGACAGAATAAGAGAATGGGGAGGAAAGGGCAAGATGGCCAGGAGCTTGTTTATTCCACAAAAACCGCAAAATATGTGCATCGGAAGAAAATTATTACGCCTTTTATGATTTGAGTAATTTTTCAGAATTTGTTAAGGCGGTTTATTTTCCCTTTATTGCACTGCGACTTCTTTCTAATGATATTTCATGAGTGGTTAAATTGTTCACAAGGCATACCAATCAATTTTTAGGTATGTCAATTTTAAACATTTTTCATACAGAAGAGCAAAAACAAAACCCTTTGGTATTTTGATTAATTTTTTAATCGCTTACAATTGCCCAATTTGGATTCCACATTGTAGAAAAGATGACCTTATTCCTCAAACACCGCAAAATACAGAAGATATGTGCATTTGAAGATAATTACAACACATTCTATGATTTTAGTAGTTTCTTAGGATTTGTAAGAGTGGTTCATTTTCACTTCATAGCACTGAAACCTGCACTGAAAATTGCACTGAGCAGTTGAGGTAATATTAGGTGTAGTGGGTGCTTTGAGGATAAGATAATGAATGCAAGAGTGATGAAAAAAATAATAAGAATAACCGCTATTAGAATGGAAGAATAAATGAGAAAATTAATCATGTACATGGAGGAAGTGGCTGAAAAGATTTCATGGATCCTGGGATGATGAAGGGTGTGGAGTGACAGAAGATTAGGATTCGTTCAAAGAGAATAACGAGGTATGTGAAGAACGGAGAGTTCAACTTCATTTAGGCATATCGAGAACTCCCACGGCCTAAATGTTAAAGGGATCTGCGGAACACGGATTGATGGACCAAGATAAGGTACATTAGGAAGGAGTACGGGAGGTTGGGTGAGGAATGAGAAGTGAGGGTAAGGTGGATAGCAGAAAAAGAGGCAAAGATTTACAAGAAGGAAATGCGGAGGAGCTGGAGGATAAGAGGGAAAGGAAGGAACAGAGAAAGTGGTGGAAAAGGAGATGGGAGTGGAATGCTGGAGTTGATTGGGAACGTGAGACACGTTTAGGATGAAGATGGCGTTAAACTGAGAAAGGGCGGGAGTACAGAGAGAGCTGTAGGGAAAGTGAGAAGCTAGAGAAGAAGCTAACGAAAGAAGAGGAAGAGTAAAAAGCAAAAATTGGGATAATGAGATAATAACGAAAATGGAAGCGCAAAGAGATAAAGTACAGAGGGCGAAAAGAAAAGGATGCGTGAAGAGAGAGTGAGGTGGAAAGGAGAAATGGGCGAAGCATGAAGGAGATGCGAGGGTGGTTGAAGACGGCAGGACGGGGGATATTAGGAGCGTGAGCGGAAGAGATATGGCAGGGACAGAGGGAGTAATGAGGGACTGATGTGGACGGTGGCAAGCTATTCAAGTAGACATGACGGACGCTGAGAGGGTAGATGGGCAAAAAATAGGCAGATATGGATGGGAAGATAAGAGTGATGATATGCTTGGAGTTATTGAGATAAAAGAAAGGATGAGCGGGAAAAGAAGGGCTGAGAGGAGATAAGAAGCAGAAAGTAGAATAAGTAATGGTAGCAGAAAGAAAGAAACAAAGAAAGGGCAAGAGAACATCAAGATTACAAGAATGGACGATGTGATACCTCATGAAGAACTTGAGGGGATGAAAAGGATAAGGGGGCGAAAGAGGGACAGGAAGTATAGATTGACTTGAGGTATATTAAGACAGCGGTCGTGTGGAGAGAGGAAGGGAGGAATGAAACGAGGCATTATTCGAGAGGTGAACAAGGGTAGACTAAAGGTAAGGAGGCGGGTAGAGTTGCGTAGGGATGGGGAGATTGGAGGACTAGGTTTCAAATGAGGGTGAGGATCGAGTATATGAAGGGAAAAAACGGAGAGTTTTCACAGGATTTCACAGGATGACTGGAAAAAGTTGAGGGGGACGTAATACACCCTCGGTGGATAAAACAACATAAAACTGGGCAGGAGAATAAAAGGCAATGAGAGTGATTTGAAGCAAAGAATTTAACGGAAGAAGCATAACTTTTAGAATATAAAATGATTGGGTAGGAGACAATTACAGGTAATAGGATTGGAGAACGAGGAAAAGATTGGACTTGGGAGATTAGGGTGTATGAGCAGTTGAGGTAATATTAGGTGTATGATGGGTGAATAAGAGGAAATGTAGGGCGAGAGCGGCGTAGAGGAAGGTGAGCCAAGAGGGTTGAAGCTGTTGGAGTGGGATCCGTTAAAGGAGGGGTTAGCGAGGGATAGAGATGAGAGAGGAGTGATACGGATAGGGATGCGTTGGGAAATGAGCGAGGAGCAAGTAAAAAGAAAGAGAATCAGGGAAAGAAGAGCAATTATCTCTGTCTTTTTTCCTCCTCTCACCTCACCTTATATTCCTCCTCACTAGTAATTTCTCTCACTCTCATCACGCTAATTTCTTCATCCCCGCATACTTATCTCAAATCTTGCTCTTCACCTTCCGTCCCTCTCAATGTCCCTTGGGTTCAGGGTCAATAGGAACCGGAGGAGGAGGAAAACGAAGAGGGGCTGAAACGTAGAGGTAAACAAAAAAATTTAAATAGCGGGTCGTAGAAATTCAGTCATTTCCTTTCCACGTATCAGGGTGACTACTACGAAATGTCCTCCATTGTTATCGCGTTCCAATCGAATGGACGAATGTGTTCCTTGAGTTAAAGGCCATGATGTGAAAAATAAGACAACAA
This sequence comes from Hetaerina titia, assembly GCA_037158775.1. Taxonomy (NCBI): domain Eukaryota; kingdom Metazoa; phylum Arthropoda; class Insecta; order Odonata; family Calopterygidae; genus Hetaerina; species Hetaerina titia. The sequence continues at coordinate 91,181,478 of CM073777.1, forward strand.
TGGACACCTTTTCTCCCAAAATTTACGGGTAGAAAAGTTTCGCAATGCGCTCACTGATCTTTCTCACTCTACCCTTGAAAGGTCTGTTGCTATTTTATTTACCCATCCCACCATTACCTTTAATTTCCCTCTCTCTTTCATCCTTTTTCCTCTCTTTCATGTCTTTTTCTTTCTACTCACACCCTCATACTCCCTAAACGGACGCACTGAAAGGGGAAAATAATAGATGGAGACGAATTAATGAGCGTGGTTTCGAACCGGAGAGGAGAAAGAAGGAAATACGACAAATGAGGTGGGAAATGTGATGGTGTGAAAAAAATCGAGGCATGAACATGGTAATACGAGTTGCAGCTGGTGAGAGAGGAAGTGTGTATAGGGAAAGGTGTGAGAAAGAGGACTCGGGGAGTGCGAGAGGGAAATGGAAAGCGACTGTGTTAGAATACGATCGGATCAGTCGAATGCTGAAAGAGGGGTTATGAAAAAGGTAGGGCATTGTGGAGGAAGAGAGAATAGAGGAAGCGAAAGTGATGGTGGGGGAGAATATTTGGAGGAATAAATATAAAAGGCGGTAGGAAAAGTCTGTTCAGGGACACTTCTCTCCGCGGGACTCCCCTTCACTCCATCTCTCCGTCTATCCTCTTGTGCTAAATTCTTCGTGCCCACCCCTACTCCGTCTCGCCAACCGTCCGTCCTTCAAACCAATCCCTCCTTTCCCTCGCTCACTCCTTTTTGTTCCCTTCACTCCTCGCGTAGCTGTCTCTTAGATAGAAGGGAAAGTGATCAGCAGCAGGGAGGAGGGTAGAATTAGATCGGAACTGTGAAAGAGTACGTTCAAGAGGAAGGAAATCCATGAGAGAGGGAGAGGGTTAGACCTGGGAGTGTAATAACAAAGGGGGAAGAAAAATTGGGTGCAATATTTTTTGCGGGCGAGGGATACTCACAACCTAAACCTTCCTTACTCTCGCAGTTAGCACAGGTATATATAACCTACTTCTCGTCTCTCATCAGACTCCACCATTATTCCCTTCCCACCTCGCCAGCCTCATTCCTCTTATTTTTCCTCATTTTAACACTTCCTCCGTTTCCTCTCACTCACCAGACCATGTTCTTCACTCCAGGTGAAATGAGTGAGATATTGAAAGAAGTGAAAAAAGAGGATGAAGAAGAGCAAGGATGAGAGAAAAAATCTACAAATGATAAGATGAGAAATAAAAACCAACAGCAGTAGGGAAGGTGCTTTCAATGGTGAGGATAAAACTTACCTCGTTCGGAGTGAACGAGCTACGATATGAAAAAGTAAACAGTCAGGCTAGGGGGCCAGTTACTTTTGTCCTGTTGAAGTCTTCGCGGGTTTCCACCGGGTCAGGGTGTCAGCGGCCGACGTTTCAATGGCTAACTCCGCCATCGTCCTCAGGGCATTGATACCGGGTCATCAAATTTTCCATCCTATATACTCTTTCTCAGGTCCCTTCTGATTGGCTGTTGCTCCCATTCTCTCTCCTTCTTCTTCCCGCCTTTATTTTTTTAAGTATGGGTTTCCATGATTGACTGAGAGCGTATCCTGTGTCTCGGTTGAAGGTTTTATTTTCGAGGCAGATTTGTATCGCCTCCTTTGTCAGACGGTCCCAGTAACCGTTTGTTCTGCTAATTAGCTTAGCGTCGTCAAATAGAATGCGGTGGTTTTGGGTGATACTGTGCTCTGCAACAGCCGACTTCTCTGGGTGGTTGAGTTTAATTCATCTCTTATGCTCTCTGACCCGTGTTTCTATGGTAGAAAGGTAGTAAGGCAGAAAAAGAAGTTTGAGAAAATCTCCAAACAAAAGAAGACAGCTCCGGAGTTAGATAAAAGTCGAATTGTGATCAACCTGACCGAAGAACACCTTGACGAGCCAACAATATCGGTCCTCTCGAAAGGCCTCAACTTCGCTCCTGCGCCGAGGTCGATCCCTTACGCAGATATCGTTGGCGGTATCAAACAAGCCATCCGGAAACTCCCGGGGGACACAGCGGAGGAGATAAGGAACGAAGTCACTTTGGTTCTTAAAAAGGCCGTCGTGCCCAAGCCGAACATCACCAGGAAAGAACAGCGCGCTCTGCGAAAAAACACGACTCTCGCCATTTTACCAGCAAACAAAGGGAAGGCCACTGTGGTGATGAATAAGGAAGATTACCACAAAAAATCCACGACATACTCCAGGACCCGGCTTATAGACCACTGCCCCGGGACCCGACGGATAGCAGAGTGAGGAAGACGATCGCTTTGATTAAGAGAGCGGGAATTCCTGACGAAGAGAGGAGGAACCTCATACCACAGGCCCCTGTGCCCGACTGTACGGATTGCCGAAGGTACACAAGAAGGAAGTCCCCTTGAGTGCCACTGACTTATCATCTGGCAAGGTACCTTACCGGAATTCCCGCACCTTTCGAGGGGGGGTGTGAAAACCACATAAAGAACTCTGCCGAGTTCGTCAGAATCCTTCGTGACATCCGACTGGACCCGACGGACATCTTAGTGAGCCTTGACGTCGTTTCCCTGTTCACACGGGTCCCTCTGAAGGAAACTCTTCAGCTTCTGGAGGCCCGCTTCGACAGGGAAATCATCAGTCTTTTCCACCATGTTCTTATGTCAACATATTTCCTTCACAACGGGAACTTCTTCGAACAAACAGATGGCGTCGCAATGGGTTCACCCCTATCGCCAGCGATTGCCAACTTCTTCATGGAAGATTTGGAGGAGAAGGCCCTCTCATCTGCAAAGCAGAAACCGAAGCATTTCTACCGCTATGCGGACGACACCTTTATTGTTTGGCCACACGGAACTGAGACGCTCAACGAATTCCTAACCCATATGAACCACCAACACCCAAATATCAAATTCACCATGGAGATGGTGCAAAACCACAGCCTACCCTTCCTTGATATCCGGATCCACCGCAAGGAAGACGGAACTCTGGGACACCAGGTGTATCGGAATCCGACACACACGGATTTATACCTAAACGGGCAGAGTCACCACCATCCTTCCCAGCGGAGAGCAGTCCTATCCACCCTCGTCCACCGAGGCCGATCCACCGCAGACTCGGAGAGCTTGCCTTCGGAACTCGAACACCTGAAGAAGACGTTCCGCCAGAATGGATATAGCAAAAGGTGCCGACGGGCCCGAAAAAGATTCTCAAACGAAGCCCACCCGAAGGAGGCCCACGAAGAAAACCACCTTGCCCCAGAAAGGACCCCCGAAGAGAAGGAAAAACCTTTTGCCCGAGCCTGCATTCCGTACATCTCCACCATCGCGGGAAAACTCTCAAGAATATTGAGAAAACGCCAAATACAGACAATCCACAAGCCACCGGACAAACTAAGACGTCATCTCGTCCGAGTAAAATATCAGATGGGACTCAAGACCTCGGGAGTTTATCGCATCCCTTGCGAGTGCGGAGAGGCTTACGTCGGAGAAACAGGCCGCACCATAGAAACACGGGTCAAAGAGATGCATTAAACTCAACCACCCAGAGAAGTCGGCTGTTGCAGAGCACAGTATCACCCAAAACCACCGCATTCTATTTGACGACGCTAAACTAATTAGCAGAACAAACGGTTACTGGGACCGTCTGACAAAGGAGGCGATAGAAATCTGCCTCGAAAATAAAACCTTCAACCGAGACACAGGATACGCTCTCAGTCAATCATGGAAACCCATACTTAAAAAATAAAGGCGGGAAGAAGAAGGAGAGAGAATGGGAGCAACAGCCAATCAGAAGGGACCTGAGAAAGGGTATATAGGATGGAAAATTTGATGACCCGGTATCAATGCCCTGAGGACGATGGCGGAGTTAGCCATTGAAACGTCGGCCGCTGACACCCTGACCCGGTGGAAAACCCGCGAAGACTTCACCAGAATCGTACGCCGGGAAAACACTAAATTTTACTTTTGTCCTTTACCCCAAAAATCACACCTACTCTGCAACAGAGATTTGTACAGAACCGCCAACTGGATTTGAACCCAGAATTCCTTTAGAACAGTATCTAGGTTTCAGTACTTCCAAATACTGGTTCGTAGACGAGTGGGTTGGGGTGATCGAGGGAATTTTCATGAATCCATCAACACAACGCTTCATATGCCGCCACAAATCCGCGTGCCATTGAATATTGCCGGTGCCGAATGTATTCCGACACCAGCAGAATAGATGGTGCTTGGGATAGTGTTAGCATATGCGGGAAAGGGAAGGAGTAGGGAAATGTTTGGAGTTGGGAAGACTAATGGCGGATGGTTTACAGATTTGAAGATAGGGAACGAGGTATAGGGAGGGAGAACGCTCTAGACAAAGACGTGGCGTGAGATATGGATAAAGAATGAAGGAGTGATACAGAGGAAGAGGGGAGATGGATGGAGAGAGGACGTGGGATGGCAGATATGAAAAAGAGAATGATGGAAGATGAGAAAAGCGAGTGGAAGGGTAAGGTAAGATGTGCTCAAGGTGCGTTGCTCTGCCTTCATCTCTCACTCTTTCCCTTGCTATCCCATCTCATGTCTTACCTCCTCCCATCCGTCGCTCATAATCCACTCCCTTCCTCCATACTCAATCGCCCCTGCTTCCCAAACAGCTTCCCCTTACCCTATTCCTGCTGACACCAATTCTCTTTCTTTCCATTCTTCCTCCTCTCGGCCCGTTCCCCCATCCTTCATAATCGCTCCCCTCCCATCTTTATTCCACCCTCGCCCCACTGCCCCCTCTTCTGCCTTCCCACAATCTTTAAATCACCCGAGAGAGAATGGATCTCTTTTGCGGATCACATTCTGACCATCATGAAGTGTCCTATCCTATTGTGAATCCCAGACCTTTGAAAACATTAAAATTGGGTCAGAGATGTATCCATTTGAAATCATGCCTTTAAATGTACATCATGCATTCTAAAGTAGGTCTTTATTAGCCATACTTACAGGATTAAAGTTCGAATGAGGTAGAAAAGACATTTAGATAAAGAGGAAGTCAAAAACCTACATGTCTTACATCTTAAGAAAAATTTTTAATCTTCTTCCGTATTGTTTTAACCACAGATGTTCCGAAGGGATACTCTGAGTGCTGTGGTTTTTCTGGTTTCAGTTAAGACTGAAATGCATTTGTTCCATCATACTTCTTTTCTTACGTACTTGAAGTCAAACTTCAAGAAGTCATTCAATTATCACTTATAACATTCACATTCCACCGCTTTCCACCATCGTCGATTCTGAAATCAATTGTTCTATAGCCCTGATTTCGTCTTCGAATGAGCACACACGAGAAGCCGGTCCATATATGGCGATATTTTGTGAGTTTCTAACTGGAATGAAAAAGGAAAGAAAATAGGAAAGCAGAAAGGAGAGGAAGTACAGAGAGTAGGACACGCTCCAGAGTTGTTGATGACGAAGGTCTAGATCCGGAGGCAGTATCCCCCTGCATAGCTGCAGAATGACCACCTGAAAAAGATAAACGGTCCGTAAAAATCCAAGTTAGGTGATTAAATGCTAAGTATGTGATCATGCATTTCAGGACAAATATTAAATGAAATATTTTATGGTAATATAGGTCTGGCCTACTTAAATATCATTAGCAACTAATTATGCAATGAAGTGTTCATAAAAATTCTTAGTTGTTTTAATGACGTTTTTCCAGGTTATCTTTGAGGCTGTTTTGACGAGATTCACGCAAGTGAATGATAATGGAACAAGATAATGATTATTTCCTCCCTGATTTGGCGTCCATTATCTCTACCAGAAATTAAGGGAACATACTTCAAAAGGGAAACACATTAGTTTCCCTTTTGAAGATGACAATGATTGTACAGTTATTATTAGTACATGTGTTTGTTTTGTGTGTTTCCCTTTTGAAGATGACAATGATTGTACAGTTGTTTTAGTACAAGGCCAGTTTGAAAATCGCTTTTTTTAAGCATTATTCATCCGCGTTCATTCATCTTGGTTGGCTCAGCCATCGCTGATTGTTCACGAACAAATAGTGTTTTTTTGCGATTTTGAAACAAACTCATTCTTATTTGCAGCGAAATAACTTTCAAATTTACCTAAAAGTTACGACAAATTTGCTGAATTTCATAACTTCATAATATTATGTAATTATTCAAAACCTAACTAAATAGAATCCAAATATGCACTTGTCCTCACGTTCCCTTCCAGAGTGTCCGTCTTTTAAAAATATTTTTCTAAATACCCTGCAGTTGAAATATTCCAGTTGCCTATTCTAGCGGTATACCTGTAGATATTTCATTCGCCCCACTGCTTTCAATTCGGTTGTCAAGGAATTGTGATGACTAATGCAGAGGCTTTGCCTCCCCGTCTACCCGGCAGTGCGCTCGAAAAAAGCGGGTTGATCCCGTAGTTACAGAAATTCCCTATCATATTAGAGTCCATCATAAATTTATAGGAAAAAAATGAAGGTATTTTCCCACTGCCTTCCTCAACAGTGTTTTCAACGTGACAGCTTCACTTGAATTGCCGCCACACTGGGATTCAGCGATTGCAACCACCTCACCGAGGAAAACACACTTCGTAGACGGCCCCTGGCCCGGCCCATACTCTTCGACTTCTCTGGCATGCGATCCTTAAATAAGTAATTATTATTTCCACCAGCCAGCAGCAGGGGTAATCAGAACGTGCAATCCCTTCCACCACGTCAAGTTCGGAATCCATGGAATGGCTTTGTACGGTGGGGGAGCACACATTTTGACGTATTTCTCTAGCGATTTTAGTTAGGCGTTAACCTCTACGTTCTGCCTCGTGATTTTCAGGATTTCATGCTCCCCCCATGCAATATTTCGAAAGGTCAGAGCATGTTTCCGGAAACTCACACCATTGCCACTAATTTTGATGCTGTTCAGCAGCAAGTTAGTCGTTTTACTGTGAGGTGATGAATATTTTAATCCCTGTTATTAAATGACACAGTTTCAGGCGTAACATGGTGGAAATCCTTCGTGATGAAAGAAGACACTTTGCTATTCCACATAAAATTTTTTAATTACGACCTAGGTTTCGTTACAGCGTAACATCTTCAGGGCCTGAACCAAGCTGGTTAAAGTATTTTAAGTTATCGCTAACGGCTGATCCTCACGTTACGGAAAGTACACATGGTGGTCTCTGACCGTGTCGAATGCAGACCGCGTCGCTCCATCCCGGCGCATGCGGGTCACCCTACGGCGGGCGTCGGGTGACCGTATCCCGTCCACTAAGTGAATATGCTCTGAAAAGCAGAGTTATATTTGAAAACATGGGTAGTACTAACGAGCCAGGGCTGAAAGAGGAGTATTTCATCCCACCTTTTGAAGACTTAAAGCATTATTAGCAAAAGTTCTTCTAATAATTCTTCTTAATTTTAAGCTTTGAGCTAATTCAACCAGAATGAAATTACATCATAAAATGAGATTATGATGTTTGTTCGTCAGACGTTTAAATTGATTTGCTTTAAAAATGACGGCACATGAGAAAATAGGCAAATTTATAATAACTGAATTATGTTATATTACGAGTGCTCCTAGCAGATAAGCTCCTAATCGAAACTCCTAAGCAGAACACTAATGAGTTAAAACATTCGTCTCCATTACATTAATCCATGGAATTCGATTGCGTAAAAATGCTAACACTAAAATTTAATAGTACGCAAAAGAAATGAACATATCATTAAACTGAATAAATAGATCTAGGTAGGTAGAATAGGTAGAAAAGATCAGAGCCTTAGCGAAACTATAATAGACATAGGAGGTTTTCAGAAAGTGTTTTTGATAGTCATACGCTATAAATCAAGCAGTAAAAGCGCAAGTCGAGTCAGCATCCCCACGGCCTCATTAGTTCTTATTAATTATTTATTACACTAAAAATGAGAATAAAATTACGACCACGATTAATGATAAGTCGATTCGATTATTATTAAGAATTATTAAGATCTTTTATTTTTCAATTCAGTCAAAATTTTATTTGAACCCAAATTACACGTATTCTCCATAGCACATTGGACTTAGCAATGAAATTATTAGAAATCATTTGAAAGTTTTTTTTAATACAAGATTACTCTTTATATTCGTTTAATTGATTAAAAACATAGGTTCGCATAATTTCACAAAGTTTAGTTTCTATGCCTTGGCGGTTCGACGCAAAAAAATTTTAACGCTTAACTATCTCATGACGAAAAGAGGAAACTTTGGGAATAGTAATAGTTAAACCTTGTACACTGAAACGTCTCTTTTTATTTGTACACCTCGCTAAGAAGTCGCATTGTCCCTGGATTGTATCATTACAGTCGAAATATTTCATCAAAAAGAGCAAGATTTGAAATATTCAAGTTGTAGGCCATAAAACAACGACCTCGATGTAAGTAGTTTTTATATCGCTGGTGGAACGGGAAGCTAACTTCATTACTATATATTGTAGATTTATCCTCCATCTGAAAACAGAAAATAAAATGCATTTGCACGAAGTCGGTCTAAAACTGTGCCCCGAAAATGCTACCAACTTAATATTTGATGCTTCGTTATACACACTGCTCCATGTTCATCTGAAGCACATCAAGGGTAAAAAATCACGATTCATGGTGGCAGCACTAAGGTGATGTCTGTCCAATGGATGAGTGATCCGGTTGTGAGGAGACCGTGCTCTAACGTTCCTTAGCAAAATCACTTTGTACGGAGGGGATAAGGAAGGCCGGTTCGACCGGCAATCACACTCCATATGACAAATGTTTCCGCAAAAGGCTAATATTTTAATTTTGACTGACAGATCACCATTCGGAGCACATCTGCGAAAGGTAATTGCACCGTACACAACTGCAGAATCAGCATTTAGTCATTTTTAATCCAGTAAACATTTTACCATATGAAATTACAACTTAACATTTCAGCTACATCAACTACTACCCTTGACATTAGCTACAAAATAACGTTTCCTACGTGTATAATAATCAATAATACAATTACGATAAACCAATGACATAATGTCTTCAAAAATTGAACACATTAAGCTATAAAAAGTATAATTTGGTCACACAGGGTGGAACGGAATGGACTCCTTAGTTTCCAAAAATCGATAAAGAGCGCTCAGGTAAATTAGCGGAGTGTGAGTTGTGGAATTATCTGAGGAAGACAATGCCATTTTCAGTAGTTACAATACAGTGGTCTGGTATGGAAGTGATGTAGTTTTCAGAAAAAAAAATTGTTGAATTGTCTTTTTTGGTTTTATTTCAATTCACCCATTAAATTGAGTTCAGTCTAATCCACCATGTTAAAGTACACTGGAGAAAGAGAAAATACCTTAGGAATGAAAAAAATGTTGCACGTCAGAAAAAATTAGACTACCAAACATCTAAAAAGTAAAATAAAAATAATAGAAATTTCAAACATTCACTTAGGTAATTAAGTTGTATAAAGCCATTTATTTGCATCCCATTATTCAACGTCAGTATTTAAATCCTAGGATTAGTTTACTGAAACTACAACAATCTACTGTGTATTTTCTAGGGAAAATAATGTGGGGGTTTGCTGAGGCCTTCCACATTGTTTCAATGGCTGATATTGTGAGCTTACCCGCAGCGACCCACTCGGTCTGCGACACCAGTACCTATGGTGAAAGTGCCACCTTTCACCATGGGTTCAGGGTAGCGTTTTAGTGCGAGTCTATTTTTTTAGTTGCATCGTTCTTAAATACCATCATTGTGTTTTTTTAATGCGTGGTTGTCTCGTTCCGAAAAACCATTTACAATTTATTTCTAAGCTGACATATTTTCGCCGATCACGGGAATCGCCCCAGTGACCTTCAATTCCACAGGCAGGCCTATGGTCTACCCTCGACCCTGTTACTTTAATTACGGGTGACGAAAAAGTAAGAATCGAAACGGACGAAACGAAAATCTAAATGTAGATGTACAAAATGCCAACGCCGCGCCGGCTGGCCATTGATCGTTGCCTTAGCATACATGCGCACCGCAACGAAGAGCTGAACATAGAATACCACACGTAAAAGGTGACCAAATAACCATATTTTTCGACCTTAACAACCTCTACCTTACAGAGTAAGGGACAGGAAAGGGGAAAGTAGTTTGTTAGCGGTGTGTTAGTCCCAGCGGAAATACTTTGATACAAGGCCAGTAATGGTGACATTCACCAAAACTTTTCGATGTTTCCCAAACAACAAGCTTTGTAATCAAATAGTTGTTCATTTAACGATATAGTTAAAATAGTTAGCAATATCCAGATTTATTGTGATGAACTTTGTAGCCTGAACCAGATAGAAACACAGGAATATGTTTACCTTGTTTCTCTAATTAAAAGAAATTATCATTAAACAGTATCAGTATTTCGTAAATTTTGAGTGCATACGTAGTTGCAATAGATTATAAAATTTTGAATATTAGTAATGGCTAAAAGAGATAGTTTGTAAAACAGCAGAATTGGGGAACATTTTTGGTCACGATTCTTCAAAGAGCTAGATTATTATTACCAGAAAGTTATCCACTCAAAGGTTAATTTGACAGGCGAGGGTACTGAGTACTAAGCCCAACGGCATCCGAGATCCGAACCGTACAGGGTCGCACCCTAAAGTGGTAAAACTGATTTTCTCTGGCGCGAACGGAGCGGTGGAGGGGGATCTTCCTGACAAGGTAAGGTGGAGGGGGCTCTTAGCAACAGACCGACACCAACCTCAGTCGCCTGCGGGCTGTCGTTGAGTAGAGAAAGAAAATTTCCAGCCGGCGTACGGGGAATGGGAGCAACGTTATACTAAGTGTGTAGCAGCTCAAGGAACATATTTTGAAGATTATTAAGTCGATGTAAGTATATCGTCAATAAAATTCTTGTAAAAAATCAGTCCTACCACTTTTGGGTGCGACACTGTTCATAAAATTCCTTTCCGTTAACCGCTTGAGATTTTATAGAATTATCTAATAACTGAAATGTCACGCAATGTGGGTGTAGCCGAAGGTGCCCTGACCGGAGTCTCACCAGGAGTAAAACTCGCGGCTTTGGTTAAAGCACAGCGCTTCACAAACGGGACTGCCATACCCACGAGTGTCATTTAAACTAAGGTAATATTAACCGCCTAGACAATTCGACCAGGAAAATATGTTTTTAAATTTGCATTGAATAATTTGCGTCCACATCTGCCCCTAGTGAGGCAGTTTCAATTAAATGCATAGATACAACTGTAAATTAAGCCCACATCTCAAGTCCCCCCTCATTTTGGATGACAGAATACATAATCACGGCCATCATTTATTTCCAGGTGCTAAACCGGCGACTTTGTAGCGCCGTAATAGCTACGCTAGCAAGCTGATCCATTGATAGATGCATTAAATATACGTATTTGCATGAATTGAAATGAAATGAATATTTGCATGAAATTTTTCAAATTATTTCTTTGATATTAACAAAAATAAAATTATATGATCACTCTCAATCAAAATGAGAGAAGTTAGAGCATATTATAACAATTTTAACGAGATAAATTTTATAAGAACCTCTTTTCACCAGATTTCCAATTGAAATCAATTACAGGCATAAGTTATCTACCTGGGATTTTCCAAAGTACGTTATCATAAAATTTTTACCATGGTAAATTTGTAAAAAAAATAAAAATTACTATCCCTCTACTTCTTTATTACGTTTATGTGTATTAAACGCTTCAGTGATTTAACTCAAGTGTTTACCAAATTCTATCTTGCACGATATTGGAAAAATTTCTCATTGCATCCTAAGGTGCAATTATTTGGTAGATGATACAATATGCAATTGCATGCGAGGGAATGAAAGGAGGTACTTGCATGCGTGTAAAATGATAGGATTTTTACATGAATGCATGCACCACTGTGGGTATAGGGTTGTATATTTGTTGGGTTTGACTGCGGTTTTTTTTCTCCTTTTACGACTGGTGACCCAACACCCCCCGCTACACGTCTTTGCGGCGGCTTGCGGGATATTATGTAGATGCAGAAGTGTTGCGTAAGCGGCAGCTGTTTAAAGTTTTTAAAGTTAAAGAAAATTTTCAGTTCACCTACTTCATACTACAGTCCAATCAAAAACTACAGTTCACCACTAGATACTAAACTGGAAAACTCTTTCTGGGATTTCGCAGAATCCACCGAGGACACACACGTCTCGAGCAATTTTTGCCGTTCTCAGCTTGTGAACATTCCCCTATGAAACTTTACAGATTTCTGATGGTTATTGGACGATATTTTCTCGCATTGGCAGCAGCGCTGTTTATGTTTACTTCCGTAACAGTAGTGACTAGAGCTCCAGGTCCAACTTCCATTGAAAATTATTGTCCCCCCCCACGAACATTCTTGACCACACGATAGTTGTGTCAATGGGAGGAACAAAGTCATCACCCGCCGCCCATAGTTCTACTGTTTGACCCTAATGGCATTATCGCCATTGTAGGTCTCCCTATTTCCTTAACTTTGTACTAATTACGATTACTTTTGTTATTATTATTCTTCGTATCATACCTATCAAACTGCTGGTGCTATGCCTAAATAACTATTGCTATTTTACGGTTGATTGGCTAACCAAGTCAACTGTTTATTCACTCAAAAATGATAAAGACAAAAGAGAAAACAGCAATTTGGAAAAGGTTAACTTATTAAAGTCTGCTTTTAAAGCATCATCAACAACGTCTCACAAAATGCCCCCGATAGTTTACCAAATGGCGCCAATCATGCGGTTTTTCTAGATTTTAAGAAATTCTTCAATAAAGTGCCTCATGGTAAACTACTCGCACGTGTAATTATTTCCAAGAACGATTAGGGATCATTAATAGCATTGTCCGACCGCAGTAGGATCATGTTCGGTGAAAATTAGTCTGGTGTGCATCCACCTGCCACTCCCCCTAGCGGTGGCTTGCACAGTACATAAATAATTCAATATATTTATCTTCTGCAAGGATTTATTAACTGCTCAATGTCGACTATGTCGTAAATCTCAAAAAGACCTAAATATGAAAACCAACGAGTGGTACAAATATATCCGCTTTGTACTCTTTCCTCTTCAGTGGCAACGTCATTCCTGCTATAGGGTACCCATATTTTTCTCCTTTTTTAGCCCAAACTGAACTTCTCCTCCTTCTTCCATTCGCTCATTAATACGAATTCTACAATTTCCCTTTATAATTGAATAGTTCTGAGGTGACATACCCATTCGAACAGCTTTATTTACTTACATTTCCATCAATCTCTCTCAATCTCGCAGTCGGATGTTCCTGGTCCCAAGCTATCATCATTGAAAACTTATTCATTTTCAATTTCCAAACTCACTGGTCTCTTTCCTTTCTCATATAGTTCCTCTTTATCTGTTTCTATCTTGGCAGAACCTCTTCTGGTTCGATTAATAATTTACCAGTAGCATGTGTAATAGTGTGAAACAACTTAATTCCTAAAACCTGACAGATCTTTCAACTACTCCCTAGGTCTCTTTAAAATTTCTATACGAGTATCCTAGAACGTTCCTTCCAAATACGTTTCCTTCACACTATTAGTTTCATTCCTCACCCTATTGTGTGATTAATTTTAATTTCTTTTTCGTGTTTCTATATTCACATTCTACAAGTTTTCCTTTTCTCCATTTTCTTAATCATATGTTTCCATATCCATGACTTCAAATACTATTTCTATTTACCGTACACATTGTTTCTTTTTCCACTGTCATTATTCTTTATTTGAGGTATCCTATTCTCCCTTACCCTACCTGCTTAGGATTTTTAGAGATGTCTTCTACATTCCATTTCTTATGCTCCTTCCCATTATCATTCTTTTCAATTTAAACAAGACTTCTACACTTCATTTTTATTAAAAAACTGCAACTCGGGGACCTTTGTGAATTGATCAACGCTGTTTCTAAATGTACGTGTACACGTAACCATAACAAACCTAACGATATCTTCTTGAATCCACCGGAAATGTCCGTTGTGTACCTGTCTCTTGTCCTGTTGAACCCATGTGCTGGTTAAAATTAATATTTTTCTCTATAAAAAACGAAAATATTTCTCCACTTAGTCATTCCTCTCTCCTCTACCGTGCCTACATAGATCAGTACATTCTTCCATTCGCCCATCACATCATTCCATTGCCATTCACTGCCAAATGTTCTCTTCCAGGGACATTCCCAATCAATTTCCAATCATTCCCAATCATTACACCTTCTTTATAGGGCTGCTCGCTGGCACGTACACTTTGATTACTACGAAATAAACTGAGTCATATACAGGGTCGCACCCAAAAGTGGTAGGACAGATTTTTTACAAGAATTTTACTGACGATATACTTACATCGACTTAATAATCTTCATAGTATGTTCCTTGAGCTGCTACACACTTTGTATAACGTTGCTTTCATTCCCCTTACGCCGGCTGGAAATTTTCTTTGGGGATGCCGTTGACGACCCTCGTCGAAGCCTCTTGAACGGCCTTTATCGAGTCAAAACGTCGTTCCTTGAGCTGTCTTTTCATCAGGGAGAAGAAGAAGGAGTCCGGTGGTGCCAGATCGGGAGAATAGGCCGGGTGCGGCAACGTGGCAACGCCGTATTTGGCCAGTAGCTGTCTGACGACGAGCGCGCCAATTCAGAATTTTTGGCATCATCTTGGAGCACACCTTGCGCATGGCCAAATCCTGTGAAATAATGCGTTGGACGTTGGATGCAGACAGACCCAACTGGTCTGCAATGTCTTCACTGGTTAAGCGTCCGTATGTGTTCAGCAGTGTCCTCGCTCTGTCCACATTCGTGTAGGTTCTTGCCGTCGACGGCCGTCTGGAGCGATGGTCTTCTTCAACGAGCTCCCTACCCTCTTTAAACGACTTTTCGGTCTGTTACTAAGGGCCCTCTCCACCTTACCCTGCCAGGCAGACCCCCCATCACCGCTCCGTTCGCGCCAGAGAAAATCAGTCCTACCACTTTTGGGTGCGACCCTGCAGAATGTTACCAATTATATTGGGTCATTTGCCCGTTGCACTTACCCTATTTTTCTCTCTAGTATCCTACTAAGTACTATGGCTACCCCAAGTTCCCTCCTCCGCCATATATTGCTGTGTAACTAACACTCCAAAGATCGTCGCTCACTCCATACTTCTCTTAGCATATATCTAACAAACACATTTACAAGTATCATTATATTTTCTCAATGTTTCGCTTGATGTTTTCCAACTTTTCCCTTAGCATTCCCCTAATATTCCATGTCCATATTTTCCGTTGTCTATCCTCCCTCTTTTTCTTTACTGTAGTCACCCGCTCGACTGGGATGAGTAAATACATTTTGGCAAAAAAGCTGTAATTGAACATATTTCCCATATTCATCGAGTGAAGCAATGATATTCCTCCGGGTATAACAGGTTCATTTGTATAACATTATATGTGCTGTCCACTATTTCAGTGTAGCCTATATTAGTCATTATCATCAGAGACGAGTTAAAATGTTACGCGTAACATTTAACACGTTTATTCATCAAATTCAAGATCTTTCTCGAGAAATTCTCCTTGCAACACTGCAACCTGCTAGAACCTTTTCCAAGGAATTTGCTTACCCTTCTGAGACACGTCTAAGACGACGGTCGCAGGCACTGCGGCTGGGGCCGAGGGAACGCATGTATATTCCCCGGAGTCAGAGGCCATGATGCTCGAGAGGGTCAGCCTGCTGGTGGCTCTCTTCTCGTACCTCTCCGTGTCCACACTGACCCCTCCGACGGAACTCCCGGGGGACGTGGCCCTCAGGATGACGGGCCTCCCGCCGTGCCTCCAGAAAACACCCTCGGAGATGATACCCCGAATCTCGCAGGTGAGTGTGATGGTTGCTCCAGGGGGGACCGTCTGGACCGATGGGCCCAGGATTTGGGCCCGCGTGGGCGACGTGGAGGCCTGAGTCATGCCTGATGGCATCGTTTCAAAGGGGAAAAGAGAAAATTTTCCTTGAGTGTTCCGAAGATGTGGTGTTCCGGGTTGAATTTGTAGCATATAAATATTCCCCAACAACAAATTAATGTCATTACAAAATAAAGCTAGACTGTTGACAAAAGGGTTAATGTTAACACAGTGCTTCATGGATTTTTTGGGTACATATATCTAATGATAATTTATGCGAAACAAAAACTCTCCCTTCTTTGAGAAGAGAAAGTTTTTTAATTGAAGAATGTGACATTCTCAAAGAGTAAGTAATGCCTCTCTCAATGAAGATAGCATACATTTATAATTAACCGGGAAGAAATTGAGTTATGTGAGTTAAATTATTTGGTTAAGATTCTCCTGTTGTAGAAATAAATACACGTACTTAAAAATAGCACTATGATTATAAGAATGAGACTGCAAAAATATTTTACAAATGATTATTACACTTCATCCATAAGGAAGTGTAGGCATTTAATTTAGGTTTCTGTGATTTTGGTTTTGCATGATGCGGAATAATTAGCTGAATGGAGAGGAATGAAAACAAATAAGTGACAGTTGTTCTCATTAATCATAAACTTCTGGTAAATATCCATGTTCAATTACACTAGTTAAAACATGAGAATAAAGTGATGATTGAGAAATTTAAAAATCGGAAAATTTCACTAATATGTGTTTACTTCATAGATTTACAGTAGGAAAGTGTTAATAAATGGTAACAATAAATGGTCTTATTAATACATTGTAACTCGTTCATGTTCTGAAATATTATCGAGCAGGTAGGTGGTGCTAACATTTAACATGAGAGTATAGATTATTGCAATAATAAAATATATAGAAATAACATTTATTTATACATTAAATTTGTATGAATAAATAGCGTTAAAATTAATTAATTCAAGCTTATCTTAAAAACGTTCAAACGATATTGTACGCCATATTGTAGCGTGTAGTGCAAGCATCAACATGGGTATTTTCGTCTATGCACGCGTGAATAAATGTCAGCAAATTAACATGCAGATGAAATAAGAAAATACCTGCGACGCAAAATAAATATCTTCAATTTTAAGTTGGTTCATTAGAAAATTGGTGATGTTAACGAAATAGGTAAACAATTGAACGAACGTGATATCTATATAAGCATACCTAAGCAATAACCTTAGCAAGAGATGAGATATATTTTGGAAGATTAAATCGGTATACTATATTATTTAAGCAACTTTAAATTACAAATGAGGAATTTTAATTAATTGGGAAAAACAAGCTGCGAGATTAACAAATTTCTATTTTGTATTCCATCCAAAATCGTTCAAAATTATTTTCATCTGCTAAACATACACCTCCGTTGTAAGTAAATGTGTGAATGCCCTATCAAGTATTAACGGAATGATTAATAAAGGATGATTTTCGTTCACACAGCTGTAAATTACTTGCCCAGTCCC